>JAJOOF010019285.1:0-25078 GCA_029582545.1 Solanum lignicaule
AACCCTCTCTTTTCGGTGTGGGAGTAGAACACCGGATTCCATGTTGCTCTCATGGTCTATGTCGGTTATTGCAATATTTCCCTAATGTAAAAGTAAATGAAGGTATGAAAGGTGTGAACTCTTACTAGGGCTTTCTTAAGGGTTTCTACATAGTGTAAGGTAGGGTATGGGACTTCTCTTGCACATTGCACTTGTGGGATCCTAAGGGATGGTTGTAGTAGTGTTCTCTTATGATTATAATGATTACGACTTATGTATGTTGAAGCTATGTTATGTATGATCATTATGAATATGGCAAGTTATGATGAAATATGATCTTGTGAATGTATGCACGAAGTAGGTTGCTTAATGTGATACTTGGCTTTGAATAGGGTTATGGGGTTCTATTCTTTGCATTGCACTAGTATTGCTTGGGCTGTCTACATGTTGGGATGATATTATGTTGGTTTGGACTATGATACTTAATTTGTGTGCATATTGGATTTACTTGATAAAAAGCATGTTTTGAATAAAATGTCCTTTTATGCGTGTTTCAATGGTTTTTATGCATAGTAGCCATACTTAGTACGTGTATTGTACTAACCCATATTTTCTCCCTTTTCCCCAAACATTTAGGTTCGGGCCGTTGAGGATTCAAGCTTACTTCTCAAGACACTTGGAGTTGCTTCCCCAAGTTGGTGAGTCCTCAAGTCCGAGGACAAGACCCTATGATCTAGCTTCTATGTTTAGTCCTTTGCTTATATTGAAAGACATTGTTGTACTTCCTATTTTCAAGACTTCTTATTGATGTAAGGGCTAAGTCCCATTTTCGATACTTCTATGTCTAGATGGTGCATTGTGACGAAGTTAGATTCTATTTTTCATATATGAAGTGAAGTTGAACTTCCAAAGTAAAAGTTTTAAATTTTCCGTGATTTTACTCTATGATATATGCTATGAAGAAAGCTAAGGGCTTGTATAAGACCTCTTCGAGGTGGAATATGCCGGTAACGACTAGGGGGTGCTCTCGGGTCGTTACAACAATCAAGTGCACATTTGAATTGATAAGCTTTATTTTACACAATCACATTCACTTAAATATTTAATTTATTCAATCTCAATCAATAGACAATAATCATTAAATGCTTAGGATGAAAGCGCTGCAGTGTTATCAAGGCAGATGGACTTAATCTAATTATCAGAAAATTATGTCGATAATCATATTATTTTTCCAACAATTTTACAAATGTCAAAGTGCAAGATGACGATAGGCACACATGAAACTATCTAGAAGAAGGACCATGAAGTATCTAAATAACCCACTAGGTAGGTGAATAGGTCCACAAATATCCCAATGTATTCGTTCCTAAAACGCAAGAAAATATCCCTATATATATGTTCCTTGAAGGACTCAAATTGTAACTTATGTTGGTGATAGTCTCACAATTAACTTGCCTTGATAACAAGTCATACAAGAAAATTTACCATTTGGAAAAATCGTTAGGTTCTTTAATGAATGTCCATTTGAATTTTCTATAATTTGTCTCATCATTATAAACTTTGGATGTCCTAGACAATCTGTGTATTAGAATTACTAAACTTCTGATTTACTATAGAATTTGCCTCAATTGTACTATTTTTTGTCCAATACAAGCCCGAAGATAAAACAAGAAATTTTTTTATAACACGTGTCTGCCCAATTCTTAGTGATACCAAGTCCAAGCCAAGGGTTGCGACCTTTTTCATGCCTAGCATGGTGGGCTTACACCTCATTCACTTCAACAAATGCATCTTTACGTACATTTATCATTTATCAAAATCGCTCATTCTTTATGTAAGGAACACAATCATCTAAGCATATTATATTAGGATAGCTTTAGTACCTCATTCCATTTTCATGTGCATTATTCAATCACTTGTTTTCTTTCAGACATATCATGCATTGCTACCATATTCATATCAAGGAATGGAGCAAATTAAGTGGAATAGGTTTCATATCTTTTTAACCAAAGCACATTGTTTTTCTCTAATAACCATTATAGTGAATTGAGACTTGAACCCTAATGTCTTACCGATATAGAGATGTCATCGGCCATAGATCGATGGAATTTGAACACAATATCTTCTCATCTTCGTACACCAGGACTTTAACCCAATGTCTTACACTCTTGGCGCGATTGGATATGAATCTATCATTGTAACACCTTGGAAATTGGAAAAGAAGAAAATAAGTTTTTGGCTGAAGTCTGTTTCTGTAGGTCCCATCTACAGACTGTAGAAGCTTCTACGGGCTGTAGAAGCTTCTACGGGCTGTAGATGGCAACAGTAGAAAGAGGGAAAATATTGTTTTCAAAACAAATGCCAGTACTCTTTGCATGGTTCACCGAGATGGTCTATCATTCTTTGTACAAGTCGTTGTAGGTCTCGTAGGTGAGTGTCATACTTGATGAAATTTTGAGGGTCAAAGTTGGTTTCTACGGTTGATTTCCATGGACCGTAGAAAGACCTACGAACCGTATAAGTGTTCCTTCAAAAGATAGCTGATTTTATGGTTTCACTACTTGATCTACGGCTGACCAGTACGGACCGTAGAAAATTCTACGGTCCGTACGTCCAAACTATAGGTCTAGTCAAGCAGTAATTTTAATGGGGCTTTTGGGTCTTTTTCTAATTATCTAATCATATACTATGTTATTGTGTCGTCTACCCTAAGTCTTAAATAAATCTTTTTAGCCCCAAACAACCACTTTCAATTCTTCCTCCTTAATTCCCTAAACTAGACCAAATTGTCCTCCCAAATTCTCTTAATCTAAGGAAGAAAAAGAAGATCTAGGGTTCCATTCAAGCCTCCAAATTCACCATATTTCTTGAGATTTCAATAGAAAGGTATGTGGGTATTCACCCATGGAATCCATTCTTCCATAGGGTCCCAAAGTTTCCAATTTCTCAAATCTCAATTCAATTGATTAAGTTAGGATTTCAATCCAATTTTTATGGGTTTCATTTAAATTGTGATTGATTGTTATTGATTAAGTCTTCTAATGAATGAATCAATGTTAATACATGATATTAAGTTGAAATTATTTCAACCCATGCCTAAATTATGATTTTTCAACTATAAACCTATGGTGAACTCATGAACCTATGGATTATGAATTTGTGAGGATATGAATGTTTATGAAGTTATTCTAATTGATTTGGGTATGCTTTGAAAGGAAAGTATCAATGCTATTGTTAAAGGATTTCTCACTTACTATGATGATCATGATTGTGAAAGGAATTTCTCACAAAAATTTCACATTGGTGAAAGGTTTTCTCATCCATGTTGAATTATGTTTAAGGAGCTATTTTATAATTTGATCTTGAAAGTGTGGATTGGTATTTATCATTGTCTTTCATATGTTCTATTGATATTTGACTTTTATCTACACCGTTGGGAATACGACTTAGCAGCAAGAGTGTTTGAGGAGGAGGCTCAAACAGGATAGTCTCTAGTAGCAACATCTAGTCCCAAACTAAGTGACCCCGTAGGATTGTCTTAAATGACTTAGCAAGTGGATCCACTTTAGCAAATAATGATGTGTACGGATTCTACCTTGGAAAGTCTATTCCTTTCTTTCATAATGAGGGATATACTGAAATCCATGATATAGCTCTCATGGTCTTATTGTCTGTTAAAGCTAATAGCCCACAAAATGACTATGTTTGCTTCAAGATATTCTTGTGTCCTTTATGTTAATGTATTTGATTATGTTCCATGATTCTTGTGTCATTCCTTTATTAAGCTTTCAAATGTTTCAATATGATCATGCCTACTCATTTTAAGTTATTCATGCTATCATGCCAATTTTATGCATATTGTTTCATACTTAGTACATTACATTTACTAATGCATACTTGTGTCCACATTGTTTCACTTATGTTGACTCTGATGCTCCTACCTCCCATACTCGTGGCTAGTAGTTTTTATAGACTTTGAAGATCGTTGAGTCCTCATGTTCCGACGACTGAGATACCTATATTGATTTTCTGTATTTCAGTTTCAGACCTTGTATGTTATGTATGAGTTACATCTCAATGACTTTTCTTATGATGTATTAGATGACTTCGAGACTTATGTTAGACTTTTGCTTTTGTCAAACTCTTTTGAAATATGAAATGCTATCATTTGAGCTCTATACTTCTATTATCTTGTATGTTATATTCTAAGTGGCTTGTGTAGGGCCTCTCAGGGTCTTAAACTCCATCTCACGTCTAGGGTGTACTTTGGGTTGTGACAAACTTGGTATATAGAGCACAAGGTGTAACACCTTGCTATTTGAAAGAGCTAGAATTACAAAGAACCACTTTTGGAAAGTATGAAAATCTGAAAATTTGGCAAAGTTATGTTAAGTATGAGTTTTGGATCAAATTCAAACGACCATAACTCTCAATAAAGGATGCGTTAGGTGTTCCATAAGATATAAAATGAAAGGTCTTGCAATTATCTTTCCAACGCCGCCGAGTTTGCTAATATTCGAACTCGTATGAGGGAGATATTCCCGTTCGAAGTTGGGGCTGTCTAGAATAGGAAAGCCAACCGGATTTTAAAGGGGTATTTTGGTCTTTTCCATACCCAATTAATTAAATTCGTTTTTAGTAATTAAATTAGGGTCTAAACTGAATTGGTTCAGTTTACACAATTTCAAAATCACGCTAGGGTTTTTAGAGGAAAAACTCAAGGGGAGAAAAGAGAAGAAAAGGTCAAGATTCGTCGATTTCTTAAGTAATTGATTGCGGATTTCACCTAGGATTCGATCCTACAAGGTATGTGAGTTCACATAGCGTTGGGTTCGTTCACCCATGCGCGAAACATGCTTATTCAGTGTAATTTTCATCCTAAAAGATAGAGGATTTGATGTTCTTGAGTTGTGTTCTTGAACTTATATGGGATTAATGAGTTTCTTGAGATAGTTTTATTGATTTTAAGAGTTGTTTTAAGTTAGATTCTTGTGTACATGTTTTGGGTATCCGAATCTAAAGAGATATTGAGAAAAAAATTGAATTTAATCAAATTAAGGTCAGAAAAAAAAATTCGTCGGATTTACCTGGGGGGAAACTGGCACGACGTTCCACTGATACACCAACAGGGCTTGCGTGGCGCGCCAGTAGTGTGCCAGAAAGTGGCCTTTGAACTTTTGGGCTGGCGCGGGGTGCCAGCAGGGGGCCAGGGTCGTCCGCCCCAACCCTTTTTTCGTCCTTTAGCCCTTTTGAGTCCTTCTAAAGTGTACTAACACTTCCTATAAATTCTAACTAATCTAAATGACTTCAAGACATCTAGAAATCATCGAGATACATGAATCATAACCTTGAATCCATAAATTCAAATTCAAGGAAAGTTAAGAGTCAAGTCTAAAGAGTTCTTAGATTTCTTAGTCTTTTGCAAGTGTTTTAAACTTGTTCTAAGACTTGAGTTTGAGTTAAGTAAGAGTAACAAATGAAGTTCATTTCTTCAAAAAGAGTATATGGGAACTAAGTATTCCCAAAGAGTAAATGTTTTCACATTTAAACAAGAGAGGAAACACTGATTTCCAAGAGAGCCTTTGAGCGAGTTTTTGAGCAATTATCTCAAACCACAGAAAGAGTTTTTGTTTTTAAACATATGAGATGAGTCTATTTTGGGAGTAGTATTGAGAACCAATGTGGGGACGAGTTAATAACAACTCAATGTCTCCATAAACCATGTAGCCAACGTGGGTAGAAAGGGTCATACTCTTTAGATGATTCCTTAATGCTTTTTAGCATAGACTAGTGGATCCACTTAGTTGAGGCGTTCTATATCCCAGCAAGTTATAGGACAGTTCTGGCAGCGTGGGCGAGACGATGTATCATCACATAGCTCATAGTGATGGTTGTTGGTTAGAGAATCTCCCAAACACAATTTATTTTTGTATTCTTATATAAAACTGAGTTATTATGGTATTTTTTAATATTTTGAGATGTATCTACTATTTTAAATGCTTTATATAAACTCCACCATTACTGTTGTTTATTTCTACATTAAGTTAAGTATCTATTAAGTTGAGTAAAGCTGAGGTAAGTGTTTCTTTCAGAGTTCATTTCAAGCTTATGTCATGTTTAGATTTCCCCTCGCATGCTCGTACATTCAATGTACTGATGCCATTTGGCCTGCATCATTTTATGATGCAGATACAAGAAATTACGATCAGCATCTAGCGCCTCGTTGATCTAGTTGAGCATCTTAGAGTCAGATGATGAGCCTTCTTGCTTTCCGAAGGATTCCCTTTTATTGCTTTGTTAGTCAGTTTTTAGGATGATCGGGGTTCTTGTCTCGACATCCCTCTTAGTTATTAGAGGCTTCAAAGACAGTTAGACGTTATTAGTTCATTAGTCTTATTCATTCTAGTTGTTTTGATTATAAGACTTGAGTTGCCTATATGGCAAGTCGAATGTTTTCCTTTATGCATTCTATGTTTGAGTTATGAACCTATCTTTTGAGTTGCTTTAAATGTTGAGTAATGTTTTTCGCCGAGTAGTAAGCCAGACCAAGGATTTGCTTGGGGCTAGCAATGGTTCTCAAGTGCCAGTCCCGCCCAGGCTGTAGGCTCAGGGTGTGACAAACTTGGTATCAGAGCACAGAGTTCAAGAGTCCTAGGAAGTCTATGAAGGCGTATCTATAGAGTCGTAGCTATTGGTTTGAAGCGCGCCACTTTTATAATTCGGAAGCTGCAACATTTAGGAACTATCTCACTTCTTTGATATTCATTTCGTGCGATAGACTTTATCTCTAAAAATTTTCTTCTAACTCGTGCTTCCGCGTGTCTTTCAGATCATGCCTCCATGAAGAGCTTTCTGAGGTCGTCCTGCTAGGAGGAACATTGAGTAGCAAGGGGTACCTAATGCACCAGAAGTGAAACGCCAAGGAGAGGTCACTAATGTTGAATTTCAGGAAGCTATCAAGATGTTAAGTCAAGCTGTGACTAATCAAATTGGATAGAAAGAGAACCGAAAGTAAGTGGCTGATACTTCAAGGATCCGTGAGTTCTTAAGGATGAATCCTCCAAGCTTCATTGGTTCAGTGTCACTGAGGATCCGGAAAATTTTGTAGAAGAACTGCAGAAAGTGTTTGAGGTTATGCACGTTGCCGATGCAGAGCGAGTGGAACTAGCTGCCTACCAATTGAAGAGTGTTGCTATGACTTCATTTTTCCAGTGGAAGAAGGGTGGAGCTGAGGGTGCACCGATTTTGAGTTAGGCTATTTTACAGGAGGACTTCTTGGGGCATTTATTTCCCCATGAACCAATGAGTGTTCATGAGTATAGCTTGAAGTTTACCCAACTTTCCCAATATGCCACGGAGATGGTTGCTAATATAAGAAGCAGGTTGAGTCTGTTTGTTGCTAGGTTGTCTCGTCTATCAAGTAAGGAGGACGACAAAACTATGCTAATAGGGGACATGGAAATAGCGAGACTTATGGTTTATGTGCAGCATGTTGAGGAAGAGAAGCTGAGGGATAGAGAAGAATTCAGAAACAAGAAAGCTAAGCCAGGAAATGAGTCCGGGCAGCAAAGGAGTAATGTGAACCGGTCTTCTTTTCAACAAAAGCAAAAGGGACCTGCTCCATTATCTGCTAGTGCACATGCACTAAGGATCAAAGGTGAGTACAATAGTCAGAATTCACAAAATTTCAAAGCTAGACCTGTTCAGTCTCAGGGTAGTGTGGCACAAGGAGGTAATTGGGCTCCTATATATGCTAAGTGTGGTAGGAACCACCCAGGTTCTTGTCGCGATGGCTCTAATGGTTGTTTCAAGTGTGGTAAAGAGGGTCACTTCATGAAAGAGTGCCATAAGAACAGGCAAGGTAATGGGAATAGGGGCAATAGAGCCCAATCTTCTTCAGTTGCTCCACCAGACAAGGCTGCACCTAGAGTAGCTAATTCAGGGACTAGCGGAGGAGCAAACCGCCAATATGCCTTCACTAGTCACCAAGAGCAAGAGAATTCTCCAGATGTTGTCATTGCTATGATCAAAGTCTTTACTTTTCATGTTTATGTTTTGCTAGATCCAGGAGCAAGTCTATCTTTTGTGACTCCTTATGTTGTGATGAATTTTGATATTCTTCCTGAGAAACATCTTAAGCCCTTTGGTGTTTCTACACCTGTTGGTGAGTTTATTCTATCATGATTGTACCATTTCCATCAATCACAAGAGCACTATGGCTGATTTAGTTAAGTTAGACATGGTAGATTTTGATTTAGTTAAGTTAGACATGCTTTTTATGTCTCAATCAATTGTAGAACTCGAGTTGTTATGTTCCAATTTTCTAATGAGTCAGTCTTTGAGTGGATGAGTAGTTAAGCAATTCCTAAGGGTCGCTTCATTTCGTACCTGAAGGCGAGAAAGTTAGTTTCCAAGGGTTGTGTCTATCACTTAGTCCGAGTTAAGGACTCTAGTGTTGAGACACATCTAACTGAGTCAGTTCCAATATGAGTGAGTTTCCATAGGTCTTTCCAGACTATCTTCTCGGAGTCTCTCCTAAGAGAGAACTAGATTTTGGTATAGATCTTCTTCCTGATACTCGTCCTATATGTATTCTACCATATGGATGGCACCAGCAGAGTTAAAAGAGTTAAAAGAGTAGTTGAAAGATCTCCTTGAGAAAGGCTTTATTCGACCAAGTGTCTCAACTAGTTGACTCCTCCACAAAACCTTCACGGAAGCTATTTTCTTATTTCTCAATTTCTTAACTTGTCGGTCCAAAATCTTAATCGAAAATTCCTCATATGAAAGGCTCTCATCAACTCCCAACCCTTCTAGGGAAACCATGGATGTCGGATCTCCAACACACTTTTTAGGCATAGAGACATGAAAACCGGATGCACCGATGCCAACTCATTAGGCAAATCAAGCTCATAAGCAACCTTACCAACACGTCTCAAAATTTGATATGGGCCTACAAATCGGGGACTAAGCTTCCCTTTCATGCCAAACCTCATCACACCCTTCATGGGTGAGATTTTCAAGTAAACCCAATCGTTAACTTCAAATTCAAGATCTCTCTTTCTAGCATCGACATAACACTTTTGTCGACTTTGGGTGGTTCTCAACCTCTCTCTAATAAGTTGAACTTTCTCAATAGCCTCATGAACTAACTCGGGCCCTATCAGGGCAACTTCACCCACCTCAAACCAACCTATAGGGGATCTACACCTCCTACCATAGAGAGACTCAAATGGCGCCATACCAATACTTGAGTGATAGCTATTATTATACGCAAACTCAATCAAAGGCAAATTGCCATTCCAATTTCCCTTGAAGTCAATCACACAAGCCCTTAACATATCTTCCAAAGTTTGGATAGTACGCTCCGCTTGCCCACTGGTTTATGGATGAAAAGTTGTGCTAAGCTTAACCTTAGTACCAAGCCACTTTTGGAATGACTTCCAAAAATGAGAAGTGAATTGGGTACCTCTATCGGAGATAATAGACAAGGGCACTCTGTGCAATCTCACCATCTACCTCAAATATAACTTAACATAATCTTCCGCCGAATAAGAAACCTTGACATGAATGAAATAGGCCGACTTCGTCATTCGATCTACTATAACCCAAATCAAATCATATTGTCACCGAGTTCGTGGCAACCCTACTATGAAGTCCATATTCAAGTCTTTCCACTTCCCAGTAGGAATGCTAATGTCTTGGGATAAACCTCCCGGTTTCTGATGCTAAACATTCACTTGTTGGCAATTTGGACATTTGGCCACAAATCCCGCAAGATCCTTCTTCATCCCATTCCACCAATAGATCTCCCGCAAATCACGGTACATCTTGGTGGCTCTCGGATGAATAAAATAGCGAGAACTATGGGCTTTATTCAAGATTTGTTCCCTCAAGTCATCAACCTTCGAAACACACAAGCGACCTTAATATCTAAGAACAGCATCCCCCTGTTGGGAGAAAGCCTCAACGAACTTTCTAAGTACCGCTTCTCTCAATTCTACCAAAGTCGGATCAAGACATTGCTTTGCTTTAACATCCGCCACAAAAGACGATTCCGACCCTTTATGAACCATAACACTACTCATTGATAGTCTAGGCCTTATAGGGGTGATAAAGAACACTCATATCATAGTCTTTCAACAATTCTAGCCACCTCCTTTGGCGAAGATTCATATCCTTTTGGGTAAACACATATTGCAAACTCTTATGGTCGGTGAAAACATCTACCTGCACCCCATACAAATAATGCCTCCAAATCTTTAAGGCAAATATCACCACCGCTAATTCAAGGTCGTGGGTAGGATAGTTCTTCTCAGGAATCTTAAGTTGCCTTGAAGCATAGGCAATGACCTTACCGTTTTACATAAGCACACATCCCAACACAAATCTAGAGGCGTCACAATATACCACAAAGCCATTTGTACCTTCTGGCAAGGTTAACATCGGAGCAGAAGTAAGTCTATCTTTCAACTCTTGGAAACTTTTCTCACAAGAATCCGACCATATGAACTTGGCCTTGTTTTGAGTCAAAGCCGTTAATAGAGAGGCAATCGTAGAAAACCCCTCAACAAATCTTCTATAATAACCGGCCAAACCCAAGAAATTTCGCATATCTGTTGGTGATAGAGGTCTAGACCAACTCTTGACCGCATCCGTCTTAATTGGATCTATCTCAATACCCTTGCTTGAAACTATATGACCAAGGAAAGCTACAGACCTTAACCAAAATTCACATTTGCTAAACATAGCAGAAAGTTGTTGGTCCTTGAGGATTTTCAATACGATCCTCAAATGATCAATATGATCATTCTCACTCCTCGAATAAATCAAAATATCATCTATGAACACAATGACAAACATATCAAGGTCTTGCCTAAACACCCTATTCATCAATTCCATAAACGCCGCCGGAGAGTTAGTCAAACCAAAGGACATCACCAAGAACTCATAATGATCATATCGGGTTCTGAAAGTCATTTTTGGAAAATCTTCTTCTTTCACCCTCAATTGGTGATAACCCGACCGGAGATCAATCTTAGAGAAATAACTTTCCCCTTGAAGTTGATCAAATAACTCATCTAACCTTGGAAGAGGATGCTTATTCTTAATGGTCACCTTGTTCAATTGTCGATAATCAATGCACATACGAAGGGACCCATCTTTCTTTCTAACAAACAAAACTGGAGTACCCCATGGAGAGATACTTGGTCGGATGAAACCCTTATACAACAAATCTCTCAACTGCTCTTTCAACTCCTTAAGTTCTGCAGGAGCCATTCTACAAAGAGGAATAGAAATAAGTTACGTATCTTGGAGAAGGTCAATACCGAAGTCTATTTCCCTTTTGGCAGGAATACCGAGTAGATCATCTGGAACACTTTCGGAAACTCATTCACAATGGGGATCGACTCAAGAGTTGGGGTTTCGGAATCCACATCCCTCACCCTAACTAGATGGTAAATCCAACCCTTAGAAATCATTTTCCTACCTTTAAGGTAAGAAACAAATTGACCTCTAGGCATAGAATCTCCCCCCTTTCACTCTAGAATAGGCTCATTAGGGAATTGAAACTTGACTACCCGAGTTCTACAATCAATCGAAGCATAACAAGAGTGCAACCAATCCATACCAAGGATAACATCAAAACCTAACATATCAAGCTCTATCAAATCAATAAGAGTAACTCTATGGGATAAGGAAATGGTACATCGTCTATAAACCCTCTTAGCCACCATAAAATCACCAAAAAGGGTAGAGACAGAAAAAGGTTCTAACAACACATCGGGGAGCACATCAAACCTCATGGCCACATAAGGTGTCACAAAGGACAAAGTGGCACCGGGATCAAGCAAAGCATACATACCAAGTTAAAAAACTTTTAACGTACCGGTCACCACATCTGGGGAACTCTCCTGATCACCTCTAGTCTGGAGTGCATAGAATCGATTTTGCTTAGGAGCATTTGCACCCGAACCACTTGTACCGGATGAAGGGTAGGGTTGAGCCCTACGACGACTATCTCCCTTATTCTTAGCAACTGAAGGACAATTCCTTATCTTATGATCCATCTTACCACACCCAAAGCAAGCATTGGAACCCGCTAAACACTTCCCTTCATAATTCCTTCCACATTTAGCACAAGTAGGCATCAAGGACCCATTGTCATCTCCTTGAGATTTAGGGTTAGCCACCCTTTCATTGTTAGACCTTGGAGGAGCATTTGAAGAACCTTGCCAGAGAACTTTTGCCGGAACCTTAAATGACCCTGTCCACCGGATCTAGAATATGAGAAGTTACCATAATCCGTTCTTGCCCTCTTTGCTTCCCTAGATATTTCCTTAAGCTTTTCCTCTTCAATTTGTTGGGCATGCACCATAAGACGAGAAATGTCCATGTCATGGACAAGCAAAACGGTGCGGCACTCTTTGACTACCATGTCAGACACACCCGACACAAACTTACTCATCTTGGCCCTACGATCTGCCACAATAGAAGGAGCATATTTGGACAACTGAGTGAACCTAAAAGCATATTCTCTTACACACATATTCCCTTGCCGAAGGTTAATGAACTCAAGCACCTTGGGCTCTCTCATCTCAACAGGGAAGAATCTATCAAGAAAAGTACTTTTAAACCTTTCCCACTCTATGGGACCCGCTTTTTCCGGCCTTGCCTCCATCTATTGATTGAACCAAATCTGAGCAACCCCTTTGAGTTGATAAGCGGCCAATTTTGCCTTCTCTACCGGAGTCACTCCTATATAGCAAGTATCTTATAGACCTTATAAATAAACTCTTGAGGATCTTTGGAGTCATAAAATTATGGAGGGTTCATCCTTGTAAAGTCCCTCACTTTTGCCACCACCGTACCCACATTTGGGTTCACGAGGGCTACCACCTTTCTATTGACTTGAGCCATCACAGATTGATCCAACACTTGAAAATCCGTCCTAAACTCCACATTTGTTACATTCTCAGTCAATGGATCAATCGAAGCTTGAAGAGGATCTTGGGGAGGAACTTCTTGGCCCACGTTGTCTCCCTCATTCCTTCTAGCATTAGCACTTCTTGTAGTCATATCCTGAACACCATCGGGTAAGGATTAGGAGAAAGACTTTATAGAGTTAAACTCCATGGCACGACTAAGAGAATGAAGAAGTAGAGTTTCCTAAGCATCTAGTAGCCTCTCATTCATAAATGTGGCGCGCTTCACACTTATCAACAAGACTCTACTTGACGTGGCTTGAAACATCCTAGAACCATTCTAAACCTTATGCTCTAATACTAAGTTTTTCACGACCCAGGGGTACCCCCTAGATGTAACAAGATGTACAAGACCCCGAGAGGCCTCATACAAACCACTTAGCATATAATAACAAAAAGTAATAGAAAATGGTGCGGAAATTTAAAACATTTTCAAAACAAGCAAAGTCTTTATAAAATAAACAGAAGTCTAATACAATTGTCTCAAGCCAACTAACCAACATGAATAAATCTTGGGACACAGCCCATACAATAGTCCAAAACATGAAAGAAAGGTATAAAGTAAAGTGGTGATCAAGTCCTCGAATGCTATGAGGACTAACCAAATCTTCATTCCTTGATCAACTATGAACCTAGCCATGAGCGCGAGAATAAATTTCGTCGGACCCTACATTTTTTATAAGAAATGTAGGCAAGAGTATGTATTAGTATAAACAAGTACTAAATATGATAGCTAGCATAAACAACATAAACATAAGGGTTAGCCAATATAACCATAAACATAATCAATGCACATAAATCATTATAATAACAGAGGAATACCTCTCAAGCAACCTCAATTAACCTTAGTCAATACTTAGGCAAACCGCTTCTAATCATACTCACTTCATGGAAGGCATCTCAAGCAACAATCTAAGTTATTCACCCTTCATAACATAGTTCACATTATCCATAATTTCTTTTAAAGATATGGGGATTCGCCTCCTTTCCTAGCTTACAAAGGCTACTGGATATTCACCTCTTGCCTTACTTACTTTAAGATCATAGGTACTCGCCTCCACAATCACATCATATGAAACGGGTACTCGCCTTCAAATCATTTCATAAGGATCATGGGTACTCGCCTCCATGCCCATTCACCATAATAGGAACATGGGGAATAACCTCTTATACAATTCGAAAGAGTATGGGAAATCACCTCATATCCTTCTCATATGGAGGTCAAGGGTAGTCGCCTTTAGCCTCATCAATTACATAGTATTTTAGTCTAGATTCATTTTAGGTGAGCAATCCTTTCAACCTAGAATCATTCATGTGATTAAACCTTTCACATTCATACATTCATAATTAAGCAATTCATGTAGGAAGTATCTCTTCCACCACACTAACATCAATTACCAACAATTCATATCATAAGCTTTACTCTCAAAGAATCTACATCTCATTATCATCATCTATGCTCTATTTTCAAGCAATTAACATCATAAATCATCAATCTTGCAAGGTTAACCCTAACCCATAAAGTTTCCCTTCACGGCATCACCCCAATTATATCAATTCTAGGTTAGAATCACGGAATAGGCATGGGTACATGTAATTTCATCCTAAAAGCATGTAATCCTACCAATTCAATCATAAACAATCACAATCCACTCAACTGGATCAACATTCATCAATACCCACAACATTGGAAGAAACCCTAACTTAAATTGGGGATTTAGATTTCACAATTTAGGGAACCTAAAGGGACTCCATGGGAGAAAGGATTCCATGGATGAAAAGTTATCATACCTTAGTCACAAAGCCCACAAAATCTTGAATATTGGGAGACTTGATCTTGACCTAATTTCAATCTCTTCCTTTTTCTTCTTCATTCTAGAGAGAGAATATTTGAGAGAGAGTTTGGGTTTTCTTTTGGGATTTGAGAGAATGACTTGAATGGGGGACTTTGGGGGTTAAAAATACTTATATAGGTGTTCTAGACTTAGGCAAAATGACACCACATTGATTAAATTAAAACCGGAAAAGACCCTTAAGCACCTAAAAATAGCAACAACCTATGGACCCCGACCGACGGACCGTGGATGGACCTACGGTCCGTCTTGCACGTCGTCAGTAGATTCAAAGATTCTTGTGCCGAGCTATGGATCCCTGGACCACGGACCGTGGTTTGACTGACAGTCTGTTGATCAAGCCGTGGTTCAGAAGTCTGAGCCTATGTTGGGGTGACCAACCACAAACCCTCCCTACGGTCTGTGGCTCAGTCCATGGGCCGTGGGTGGCCAGTCATGAATGGCACCTGCAGTTACCTGTAACTCTTGTTGTGCCTCGTTTCGAATCCGGGGTGTTACAGTATCAGCCAACTCTTTAGTTAAAGCAGGTATTTGAGATACATAAATACATTATAATTTTATTATTTGCTTTTAACACTTTTTATTGTTTTATAATAGGTAATATATTACCTTTGGCATACGGAGTTGTGGGCTAATTTATGCAAAAAACAATTGAAAATCAAATGAGCTATTGAGTGAAATATTCTACACTATGGCAAAGGCGTATACTCAAACTGATTTTGATAGGCTAATGAAAAGGGTTGAGAGGTTGATGTAAGGGTGAAGAAATACTTGGAGTTGGTTGTATATGAGATGTGTGCACGATTGTATGCACTAGTTCATCGGGGTTGGATGATGACTTCGAATATTGCAGAGTGCATCAATTCGACATTGGTAGCAGCAAGAGAATTACCGATATTTGACTTTCTTGAACAAGTGCGCTTGATTTTTGCTAGATGAAATTGCACGAATCGAAAAAATGCATCATTCATATTCACACTACTTGAGAAGAAGTTTCTGGAGATGCTTGTACTTAATGAATCAAAATCTGAACATATGACGGTATGTATGTTAATGGAAATTAATTTTTTATTAGAAAATGTAGAAATTTGTTGGATTATGTATTTAGTTATTTATGTATTTAAAGTATACGTACTTTCTTATAGAATATATAAACGAATTTCGGTATTCATTCCAGGTTATCCCATCAACTGATTACATATATTCAGTAAGTGACGAAGGAAAGGCTTATATCGTATTATGAAAAATAAGACTTGCAGTTGCAACAGATTTCAAGTGGAGGAAATTCCATGCACACATGCGCGGAGGGTGTTGAACAAAAAATATATGCTTTCAAAGTTTACAAGCCAAAAATAATATTGAAAACATATGAAGTGCATGTGTATCCTCTCCCTGACAATAGTGAATGGAATGTACCTGAACACATTGCTAATAAATTGTGTTTCCACAAAAATACAAGAGACCTCCAGGAAGACCAAAGAAGCATCGGGATAAGTCATTTAGCGAGTTGAGTAAAAGAAAGGGTACCAATTCTTGTAGTACGTGTGGACACCGTGGTCACAATAGGCGTTCTTGTCGAATACACCACGAAATGCATTGAAACTGATACCTCCACTAGTCAAATGTTCTTACTTAATTTTGGTTATGTCGAATAAATGAATAAAAATATTTTTATTTGTTTATTGAGAGATTTGTTTGTTTGTTTGGTTAACTTAACTTAAATATTATCTCAATATTATATTCATAAATATGATACAAACTTCTCAACTTATAATTAGCCAATAGAAACTTGGCTACTAGAAACATGTATTGATACGCACAAACTAATAAATATAAGTAACTACTGAAAATAAATGAATTTAGTTATACTTGTGAATATGTTGATAAAAAATAATATTCGTGTATACGGTTATACTAGTGAATATGTTGATAAAAAATACACACAACTTAAAAAATATAAAAGGAACAATGTTCTTCGTATATGCTTACGTATTACTTTGGTATATTATATTATTGGTTAGAATTAAAAACATATACCAATACAGACACGTAAAATGACTAAAGTTAAAAATACACGCATACATTGATAATAAGTAAACTATAAAGATTTTAAAAAAATTGTATTTCGGCAAAAAGTTAGAATATAATGACTTCCATCAATTACTCAATATTTTAAGAACGTGCTAATAATCAAATAAAATTACCAAATGTAAGTATCCAAATGTATATGTGAATTCCACAATGTAATGAACCATACAGTAACCTCCATCTCTTCCTACCATACATTGAATGCAATAACCCAAACAATAGATTGAACACTATAAAGTAGAGAGAAAAATGACTAAAACAGTAAAGCAATATGATCATATATATAAAAAAAAAAGAGTTGATAATGTTAGACAAAAAACAAAAATAGTAGTTTCAAACATAAACATAAAATAGAAGTCCCATCTAGTAATATATAACTAGGACAAGAAACTAATCAATCGTGACAAGTTGACCAGAATTGATTCTTGCGGGTGACATGTTCATTTGGGTGGCGCCTCATTCTCGTGAACAGCTCCGTCTTCAATTTTCTTCTTTGCATATTCCCACAACAGTACGTCATATCTAATGCGAAGAAACTTAGCATTAATGTATTGAACAAGAATACATTCACCATCACTCAGGCACTCCGTAAATGCTAGGAAATATATCCCACAATCCCTGAATAAATGAGGAAAATACATTATTAAATAATAAGATACATATAAATATATATTAAGAGACAAATTTTTTTATACTTACAAGCCATTTGATCCTTGTTGAGGTATATCCTCCACATACGTCACGTTGCATGCAACGTGCTGATCTTGTGTATTGTCTGAATTATTGGCAAACTCCATTGACACATACATTGGCAGAAGATTAGAAAACTTTTGAATTTCATCCCTAACATAAGATTCATGACCTACTACTCTATATGAGTCATACACATGAATGTGTCGTTCTGCTATTGACAAAACAACCAATACCTAGTGATTTCTCTACTCCACATTCACTGGTATGAACACATTATCGATTGTATTTCATGGGATGACATCCATCAACCTATACCCATTTATGTAATCACGTATGTCACTTTCAACATTTGCAACACATAATTCGCTTCCAATTTTAGCATACGCGACATAAATTTCAGCAATTTTTGACTTGAACATTCAGTCAACAGTAGTGGTATCTGTAGCAACTATTGATGTTATACATACTTTTTTCCACAAATAATATAGAACCACATCAATATGCCGTCGAAAAAATAAATTCAATAAATATACGTGGAAAACTTCTAATAAAAACAATGTCTTTTACGTATAAATGTAATATTTTTACCTCATCATTCAAAAGTTGTTTATCATATGACAGAGAGAGAACCAATTCTTGTTAGATATTAAATGAATACCCAAATCCATAGCAACTATCAATTCTGTTTTATTCTTCTTATAACAATCTTCATTATGCATCCTTTAGAAAACAAATATAATGATAATTCAAGTATCTTATGCGTACAATTGATAATCATATGAAATAAAATACTTACTTATTCATATGCCTAACAAGGAGACCTTCACGAATCCACTTGCGTAATCATCAAAAAGATCATAATTATATGGCCCTCGTATGAAATCAGAAACAGGAGGATGTTTCTTTCCATAAATTCTTACCACATTGGAAGAGTTGCCTGAAATTTTATGTATACAGACATATAAATTGTAAATAATGGATTCTATTTTTGTTTCCTCATCACTTTTGCATGAATCCATTCATGTTAAAGAAAAAACAGAATGGGGGAAGGAGGTAAGACATAATGGAGGAAGAACATCATTACTTACCATATGAAGATCCAAAATTGATCGAGTATGGAGAACAATTCTAACGGTCGGGACATCTGGTCCTTTGAACTGGCACAGGTGCATGTAATATCATTAACAACAACCTTTGGATGAACCACAACACTCTTTTCGGGATTAATTGTGACGAGGCTAGGTAGCAAAACATCAAGCAACTCAAATTGTGACGTGGTTGTTTAATTCCATTGTTTGGTAAGCCATTCATGTCTCCTGTCTGAAATGAAATGACAAAAATAATGTATATCCTAGTATTAGAATGGAAATGAAGTATCCAGGTTTGTAAGTATTGTACTGTATTCAAGTTTAATTAGTATCCTAGTATACAAATATTCTATTCAAAATAGAAATAGTTAAATACAAATGAAAAATACAGTTAATAAACTATAGGTATTCAATGTATAAATGTATTTACATATATTGCATACATACTGATACATGTACATTGAATACATTTATTATACACACAACTCTAAATATAATTGAAGTGAAACTAATGATGGCATTTCAACAGTCTATTTGTCTTTAGACTGTTCATGTACGTACCCACAATGGGTCTTGTATGTGTATCTCAACAGGATGATAAGTCTTCTGTACATTATCTTTGATGTGTTCTTCAAGAACAAATCGAAATGTACGATTCTAACAATATTACATTTATAGATATTATGTTTGAACATTTAAAAAGTATAATGATTAATACATAACAATACATAGTTAATTATAACTTGTCCTGAAAATGTGTTGTTGTATTATCTGCGCTATGAGGTATCAATTGCTCAAATCTTACACCATCCACCTTTGAATCAAAACACCATTTATGTTCGACCTTTTATGTATTTAATTAATTTATGGTGTCATCTTAAAATCCTTAAGGGAATTGTCTTTGTAACACAATACTAATTAATATCTACTACCTTGATATATAAGTACAACAGAGAGCTGAAAAAATTCTCATACTTATCAATTAGAAACCACATGACAAGGAACCATACTATAACACCATTAGCAAATAGAGTACAGAGAGATTTAAAGCACAAAAAAGATACAACACATTACTAAATCTTGATGAGGTATCTATTGTTCAAAATTTTCACCATCCACCTCTAAATTAAACACAATTTATTCGTGTATTACCTCATTTGTATCAAAGTGAGATTTATCCGAAAATGCAGAGTGATGATTGTCGTTTTTCATCGAATTCTTGTTCGACAAATCAGGTACATGTATTGGAGATTCACTTCCATTTTCCTGTGTATATTATTAAAAAATATTGAGTTTTGTAACATGAGATAACTTGTGTATGTGAATGTATACTCGTAACTAAAAATTGTTAGGCTTAACCTGAAATGGTCCTCCAGTTTGAGGACTCCTTTTGTTGAGTGCATTCATGACTATTTAAAGCTTTTCAGTATAAACAAGTGTAACTGCTTGAACATATTAGTAACCTAATTATTAAATAAAAAGTCAAAATATATATGAGTACAACGTAAATTAAAAAAAATGTAACAAATTACTTACAGAATTCTTGAATGAGGCAAGATCCTGTCTCAAAACAGCAATTTCATATGCCTTGATATCTTGACGTTTTTTCGAACTCATGGGTGGTGTAAGATTGACAAAATTATCGGGTTGGTTATGCAACTCATGTACTAAAACATTAGTGTCTTTCATAGGGGTTGAAACAGGACCAAAGGGTGTCTTCTTTGTTGTTTGTAACACATGTGTTACTGATGGTGTTCTCCTTACAACTTGGACTAACATGCATACTCATTTTTTTATCGGTGTTGACAATGGAACATTTACCTTAAATTTTAATGTATCTTTATTATTTGGCTTATGATTTGGAGGTTTTGAAGTGAAATCATCATCCTCATCTTTGTCATTATCTTTTTCAAAAGCATTCTCGGGAATCACATTATTTTTTTGTAAGTTGATAAAATGCAATCTCCTTAAGTGAAGGATGAATATTTTTATATTTTAACTGTACACAAAACATTGGTACTTAATAAGTATATTGAAAGATAACAATATGTATAAGAATAAATTAATTGAATAATGAAAAGATGATAAATTACCGGATTGTTGTTATCACTGAACATTCGTTTCATGAGTAATTCATAATATAGTCCTCCAATTAACCAGTCTGGAATATGATTGGTCTTCTTTTATGCAATATTTGGATCAACAGTAGAACAACATTCATATAGCCAAACTTGAATAGCAAGAGACATACCATCAATTCTGTAGTATTGTTTCTTGGCATACATTTTTTTGTTATGCTTTTGACCAATTTGGAGAAAACATCTTTTCCCCACAGATAATCATGGTACCGGACTCTCTCAACTAGATCAAATTATATCCTTGGAATTGTTGAGCTCTTATTCTCACCAGAATAGATGAACGTACTGATAAAATATAAAATTGCAAATTTAACAACATCATCATCATTCCCCTCACCCCATACTTTTTTTGTATACTTACTGATCAACTCTGCCTTTTTTATATTACATTTATCCTCAAAGTACTGCTTGATAATTTTGTTCGTCTCGCTTGTGTCAAATAAGAAATCATCTTCATCAGCGAAGCCGTTCAATCCAGTAATGATGGCAAATTCGTCAATAGTGAAATGGAGTGTGGTATGATTTATACGAAACAACAGTTTGTCTAGGAACTGTCCTCCAATTCACAAACCATTAAGCACCTAAAGATTTGTGCTTGCGCCCAACACATGTGCATTTTTGTATACACCCTAAAACAGGTATCTTTGAATCGATTGAACTGGGTCGGTGAAAGCTTCCCCTTCAAATCTGTAACTATGTTATGATTTGCATAAACCTGCATATGCGGGGGTTTAATCGGGCGATCTAACACATAAAATTTGATTCCTCGTAGAGAGAAAATACAATAATATGAAACTGCACTTACATTACATTAATTACTACTTAAAACTAATCAACATTTTAGGACTTTGGTGATAAATACAAATCTAAAACATAAAATCTGATTATATGCATACATAAAATACAACATATTCAAATGAAAGTGGCAGTTACACAAAATGCAATTCAAGCATCTTCAGGCAGCGACTACTGATAGACCTCAGCTAGAAGAGTAGTGATCGAGATCAGATTTCAAGAGTGAGTCAGTTCTTTCAGGCTGCCATGGAGTCCTTCATTTTGTTTAGTCCATTCTCTTCAGACTGAGACTATTGTTTAGATATTTTTTTGTTTAGTTTCGGGGTTGCGCCCCCTTTGCTTAGAATTATTGAACTTTAGAGTTTTAGTACATTGACTTTCAGATTCTAGGGGTTGTTTACCGCAATGTTTTGATAGTCGTTGTTAAATTCCCGGAGTTTATGGGAACTCTTTATTTCATTTCTGCATTTAAACCTGCTTCTGTATCTTTAAATGCATTGTATTTTGGTTAAGTTGTTTAGTTGGGTTGTAGTAATAGTTCTCCCACTGGAGGGTTAGTGTGGGTGCTATTCAGGATGGTCTAGGTCGTGACAAAGTTGGTATCAGAGCCCTAGGTTCGTTGATCTCAGTGCACCAAAATGAGTCTAGTAGAGTCTTACGAAACTGTACGGAGATGTATGTACTTTTCTTCGAGAGGTTATAGGACTTTAGGAAATCTCTCTACTTTCTCTTGTCTCCTTTCGTGCTATAACTTGATTCCAATTGGTATCTGGTGATCCAAATTGGTATCTAATCTCCTTCACTCTTCTGTCAATAGATAGTTAACACTCGCTTCAATGGTGTCAGTCCCATAACTCTCGTCAATGAGCCCACTGAGGAGTTCGCAGCAAGAGGCCGCGATCAAGGCAGAGGTAGATGAATAGCAAGGGGTATAGGCCAAGGAAGGGTAGCACCCTCTAGGGGTGGAGCTCCGGTTGAGAATGCTCCCAGAAATAAGGATCCTCATGCGCATCATAAAGAGATAGAGGAGAATATTGAGGTTAAGAGTGATAAGGATATTGGACAAGAGGAAAAGGTGCAGGCTGAGACTACAGGTATCCCCTCCCCCCCTGTAGACCATGTGTTAGCTCAACAAATAATGTCATTCCTGAAAGGATTTGTTGGTCCTGGAGTTCTTCCCACAACCCAAGAAACTCAAACTCCCGCCAACCCCTCTATTGCTATTACTGTCCCTAATGTGAGTGGAACTGTAGGTACTGATGCTTTCTTCCGTCCTTTGTTGGGTCCTTTGATGACTGGTAATGAGCATGAAATGTTGACTAAGTTTTTGAAACTAAAGTCACTCGTGTTTCATGGTTCTGAGAGTGAGGACACATATGAGTTCATCATGGATTGTTATGAGAGGCTGCATAAGTTGGGTATTGTCCATTAGCGTAGAGTAGAGTTTGTGACTTTCCAGCTTCAGGGTGAGGCTAAGCATTGGTGGAGGGCATATGTGGAATACAGATCATCAGTTTTCCCCCACTCACTTGGACACAGTTTCATGCTCTGTTTCTGGAGAAATATGTGCCCCGGACTTTGAGAGATAAGGATGAATTCATGGCTTTAGAGCAAGGTGGTATGTTTGTAGCTGCTTATAAGGCTAAGTTCCATGATTTGTCTAGATATGCTACTCAATTGGTGAATACTGAGGAGGAGAGGATCCGTTTATTCGTCAAGGGACTAAACTCTAAGTTACAAGTATTGTCTGTTCATATGACCTCTGCAGGAAAAAACTTTAATGAGGTAACTGACTTCGTGAAAAAAGTAGAAGGAGTTAGATGTGATGGGCAGGCTAAGGTGTTGGCTAAGAAAGCCAAGAGCAGAGGTAACTTTCAGGGTTCTTACTCCAGAGGTTTAGGTAGGCCAACGCTTGCAGCCCAGCCGATTCAGTCCGCCATGCCTGCTTCTACGTGTAATTACTTGGGAACTCCACAACAGAATTTTATTCAGGATAGCCAGAGAGTCGCGTCTTCGGCTAGCAGCAGACCTTCTTTTGATCATACTTGCTATAATTATGGGGAACCTGAGCACATGAGGAGAGATTGTCCCCAACCGCTCATGATGGATTCCGCGCAACAGTAGACTAGAGCAGTGGTACCCGCGAGCAATGGTAATAATGGTAGAGAACGTTCACCAGGTGGGCGAGGAGGAAATCAGCAAGGTCGTGGAGGCTAGGGAAATGGTAATGCAGGAAGAGGGACAGTGCAGCCAGGCAAGGAGGTCGCCTGTCATGATGATAAGGGTCAGTGTTATGCCTTTTTGGGTAAGACCGAGGCTGGGGCGTCTGATGCAGTGATCACATGTACTATTCTTATCTGTGACTAGATGGCTACTATTTTGTTTGATTCGGGTTCTACTTATTCATATGTATCAATACAGTTTGCCTTGGGATTTGATATGATTTGTGATATACTTGATGCCCCCATCCATGTTTCTGCCCCAATTGGAGAGTTAGTCACAGTCACCCATGTGTATCGTGCTTGCCCTATTTTGTTTATGGGTTTTCAGACTTGGCCTCATTTGGTTATTTTTTATATGACTGATTTTGATATAATCTTAAGCATGACTTGGTTGTCCCCCCATTATGTTGTGTTAAATTGTAATACGAAATATGTGACTCTAGAGATCTCTGGTAGGGAAACATTATAGTGGGAAGGGGTGTACAAGCCTAAGCTAGCTAAGGTCATATCCTCCATTCGGGCTAGGAAACTGGTGGGGCAGGGATGTTTGGCATATTTGGCTCATATTCGGGATGTTGAGGTTGAGTTTCCCTCTATTGAGTTTATTCATGTGGTGCTAGAATTTAGAGAAGTGTTCCCTACTGATTCGTCTGGTATGCCTCCGGATAGAGATATAGATTTATGCATCGATTTGGAACCCAGTACCCTCCCCATCTCCATTCCTTCTTTATCGTATGGCCCCGATAGAATTGAGAGAGCTTAAGGCTCAAATCCAAGAACTTCTTGATAAAGGTTTTATCCGTCCTAGTGCTTCCCCGTGGGGTGATCCTGTCTTGTTTGTTAAGAAAAAAAATGGTAGTATGAGGATGTGCAAAGACTACCGGCAATTGAATAGGGTCACCATTCGAAACAGGTACCCATTGCATCGAATAGATGATATTTTTGACAATTTGCAAGGCGTGTCAGTTTTCTCTAAGATTGATCTAAGGTCAAGTTACCATCAGTTAAAGATTAGGTTTGAGGATGTACCCAAGATGACATTTAGGACCCGTTATGGGCACTGTGAGTTTTTGTAACATCCGACAATTTAAAATGAATATGAAGAAGCTTGAAATTGGAAGTAGTCATTTTTGGAAAAAAATTCAGAATCTGGAAATTCGGCCAAGTGTGGAAATCAGTGAGTTTTTGGCCAACTTTGATCGGTCATAACTCCTAGCTCAGGATGATCCAGGAGTA
>JAJOOF010019286.1:0-28603 GCA_029582545.1 Solanum lignicaule
TATATATATATATATAAAATAAAAAATCTAATTGGATAACTATTATTTTTCAAACAAGTTGAAATCTTGGTATTCTGAGCAAGTTATTGTCAATCTAATTGATTTATTCAAACAAGAAAAACCTGCAAAAAATAAATAATTAAAATTGACTCTCCATCTTAAAAAGCATAACATGTCTAATACTAACAAACAAGAAATAAATTTATTGGATAAAAAATAACAATAATAATCCACTTATTGACTCTGTCCTTAGTGGTCTATCCTTAGTGCCTTGGTAGCCTGAATATCTTTGATTTTGGTCATCACATATATATACTATAGTTTAAGTTTATAGTGATGATATATCAAAAAAATTGACTTCATCTTCAAAGGTGTACTTGGTCTTTAAAATGAAATTTGAAGAGGTAAACATATTAAGTTTGGTAAAAAAAAATTGTGATTGGATAATTTATCAATTTTTATTAGAGGTCTTGCATATTTGAGTTCTGAGTATAGAAAATATCTTGTTAAATAGTGCTTGCCTCTTATATGAGTCTTATACAACAGATTAGTCGAAGTTCCAATTTGACTATAAGAAATCAAGTGAGAAATAAAATTAAAAAAAATCCTCATTTAAACAAAGAAATTAAGTTAATAGATAGCCTTTTCTGGCTCAATGAACATATTTGGGTGGAGCTTTCTCGATCAACTATTTGATTTATCATAACAAAAATATCTTTTAGTCATTCCCTAAATTATTTGTAAATTTTTATTCTAGTCCTCATAATCACGAGAAGGATCAAAAGTGAATAGTTTAAATAATTAAAAATTAAATATAATTAGTCAGATTAGTCATAAGGATTAAAATTTTAAATGTAATAAATACTCTCTCTGCCTCCATTTAGTTGTTATAATTTTCCTTTTTAGAGTCAAACGGCAAGAACTTTGACTAACATTTTACGATGTATTTTTTTAATCATATTGATATACAAAAAATTGCAATTTATAGTACTTTTCGTATAGTTTTTAAATAGCTATATTTTTAGTTTTAAAATATCGAATTAATGTAATCTAATTTAACTTTAAAAATTAGTCAGATTGACTTTCGAAAAGCTTAATATAACAACTAAAAGAAGACGGAGAGAGACTAAGGACCAAAAATACCATTACCTCAAATTTAAATCTCTAAACATGGAAATTTTAAGAAACATAGTGATCCAAAGGGCCAAGTCAAATGCTCACATTAATGTAAATGATGACCTAAATAATTAATAATAATGATAATGATAATGTTAGGCAACCAACTTATATGAGATAATATGATTATAATATAGTATTAAAATAACTAGTACACTTACCACATACCTTGCTAGACCTAGTAAAACACATAACTTATTACTAATGTTTTTTTTTATAATTTATATATAACATATAGCTATAAAATTCATAGTTATATATCTTGAAGCTATAATACAACACTAAATAGGAATAATGATAGAATTTTTGTTGTTTAGAAATAATAGTAGTCTACTACTATATTTTTAGTACTATGAAATTTAATTACAAAAATTGAATTTTCGTTGGAAAATTTATTTCAAGGTGTAAATAACATGTTTAAATACTTTGAACGTGTACATGTCTCGGAGAGAAAAAAGAAGAAGAAGAAGATGTGATTGATTCTTTTTGACATAGAAGAAGAAGGTTTTTTATTATTATTCGTTTTGAAACGGAATGCCGATAAAACATCTTAAACTGTAAAGGTGAGGCTTAGTTTTGTGAGATTCATACTTTGAATATTTGACTATACATTCTAAATACGTCTAACATTCAAATTCGAGACTCGTTTAATAATTTCTATTAAAATCGTGTGTAAAATTTCTTTCACTTTTTAAAATACTGATTTATGATGTTGTCAAAATTGAGTTGGTGATTTTTCCATTCCAATTTTAATCCCCTACAAAACAAAATGCTAGACTAATTCAAATTAGTAACTCTACTAATTGATTTTTTCAGCTCTTTGCTATTAAAGTTTTTCCTTTTTTTTTTTTTTTTTTAATATTTATGTTAGAAGACAATTTTCCACTTTCCATACTCCCCCTTCCCCCCTTTTAATCTATGCTGTTTTTAATATATATTTTTCTTATGATCAATGACATCATTTTTTTCACTCCGTATCTAAAGTTTATATCAGAGCTTCTACTAAATTTGAATCGCGCTTTGTAGGATCATGAAGTGAATTTTTTCATAACTAGGACTCAAATTCGAGACCTATAATAAGAGTCGAACAATTTCATCACTACACCATAATCCATATTAGTCCTTGACATCATTTCACTTACTCACCTATAATATTAAATACAAAAATAATAAACAATCGGGTAACTGTTGATTTGATAGAACGTACATCATACCACGTAAAAATCAACAAAACGAGAAAAGAATATTTATTTAAAACCAAAAATAATCATTACTTAATAAAAAGATTTTTAACTAAAACGAGCTAATTCAATAGCGCATATCCATAATCTTCCAATTTTGTTGACTACTTCATAGTAAAACCCCACTATTAAGTCTTTACATTTTTTTTCCTTTCATTTTCATTTTGTCTATAAATAGCATCTCCCTCTCTCTCAACCTCTTCACGTTTTTTCGCCCTGTTAGAATTCACCATTCCTAAATTTCTTCTCTTTCTCTCTCTTCCTTCAATGGAGAAAATGGATTCTATCAATTTATACAAAACAGAGGAAGCACAAGTAGAAGTAGAAGCAGAAGAAGGTATGATTTCCGACGAAAACGGTAACGAAAAAGGAAATTCCAATTCCGTTGATTCTGTTAATATTTTGAATTCCGATATTCACGCAGAGAATGAAGGAGGAGGAGCGGAAGATATTAATTCAGCTGTTTCTAGAATCATCGATGATTCAGTTAAGGAAAACGGCAACTTATTAGGTGTAATCAAGCCGCATAGCTTGTTGCCGCAACCGGAGGTACCCGCCGGAGTAGCGATTATTGTATCTCCAGGTGAATTGAACCGGTCTCAGTCCATGCCGGAGAGTTTTGACATGCCGGCGATCGGGAAATTCTTTCGTGAGAAGAGTAATAGTTTATCGTCGGCGATAACGAAGCGGTTGTCGTCGATGAGGGATCAGTTTGATGATGAGAAAGTGGTGATGAAATCGGAATCGCAGCAGGTGACGGAGTTTGATCTCTCTGGAATGAAAGTGATTGTGAACTTAAAACCTCCGGTGAAGAAGCTGCCCGGAAGAGTGAGTTTCTTCTCGAGATCTAATTGCAGGGATTGCACCGCTGTGAGGTTGTTTCTGCACAAGGAAAACCTAAACTACGTGGAAATTAACGTCGATGTGTATCCTAAAAGAGAGAAGGAACTAATTGAGAGGACCGGAGGTGCTAATGTGCCGCAGATATTTCTGAATGAGAAGTTGTTAGGTGGATTGGTGGCGTTGAACTCGCTACGGAATAGCGGGATGTTGGAGAAGAAATTTGCAGAAATGTTGGCCGGAAAATGCCCGGAGGATGCACCGGCACCACCGGTTTACGGTTTCGACGATGATTACGAGGAGCAAAACGACGAAATGGTAGAAATTGTGAGAGTATTGAGGCAAAAGCTTCCAATACAGGACAGAATCATGAGGATGAAAATAGTAAAAAATTGCTTCTCCGGCGGTGAGCTTGTGGAGGTTTTGATCCACCACTTGGACTGCGGCAGAAAAAAGGTATGCTTTTCGCTTCTTTCACATTATTACTAAATTAGATTATATAGTATTAATTCAATATTGCAATAATCAAATTTAGATATTTAAAAAAATTGTCCAAAATTATCGTATATAATAAAAAAATACATCTTAAAATATGGACGACGAAAGAATTAGTGTTCGTTATTCAAAATGAAATTATAGGCACCTAACGTTCACAACAAATTGTATTATTATCTACTAATCTTAATCGGAGACGCAAGCACGCAAATGAACGCTAATTTTTTACTGTATAGTTGACGTTTGATAAGATTCTACAGTATTTTAGGATTTTGAGGTATTTGGGGAACCTATCGTGTGCAGGTATTAATGGAAATTTTTATATCCACCTTATTATATACTATATTATAATTATAGTATTATAAGTACTATATTTTAAAAGTATTGTTCACTTAGCCCCATAAGAATAATAAGATGGTACGGTGTGCAAGGGTCAACTCAGCTAATTTCTATGTTTGAGTAGAAATAATTTGGTTTTCGATATAAAATTTTAAATGTTTGGTAACACGTAGGCACAAATAATAATTTTATAATAACAAATTATTTTAGGCAAAGAAAAATAGTCTGACCTTTTAAATGCATGTAGTTGCGCAGTGGTGCCGAACAATGTTCGACATAGAAATTTTTGCGACAAGATATTCCTTATTTACAAAATGAAAGATCCGTATCATACATATTGTCCAATAAATTTGAGACAGATGAATAATTTACTGCATAAATGGAAGTATACTTCTAATAGCTTATTGATGATATGAATTTAGATAGGGGAATACACGCGTCGACGATTAGAGCATAAGGTTAGTAGGTAGTCATACGGTATGATTTTTTTTTATTAGTGGTATTGGTGTTTTTTTTTCTCACTTTATTATTGTTACTTGTTTTTTTTGCTTCGATTATCATATTATTTATTGGTGCTACTTGAAAGTTTATCTTCCTTCTTATTTTGTTATGCTTTATTTTAAGCAGAGTGTCTATCGGAAATGACCTCTCTATCCTCATAAGGTAAAAGTAAGGCTGCGCACACACAACCATCCTTTAACTCCGCTTATGGAGTTTTGGATATATTTTTGCTGTTGTTGTATAAATGGTAGTGCAAATAGTCAATTTGTTTTTGAACCCTTTCAATGTATAATTTGCCCCAACTAGTTCAAATTCATGTTATGAAGTCCTATTTTAAAATAATCTTTATTAAAAATGATTTCATTTTCAAGGCCCAAATCAAAGATCTTTTTTACCCACCACAATTGTTCGTGATTTTTTAAATGAAGTCATACTATGTACTAGCAGCATGAAATGGGTTTAAAGTAGATAGGCCATAGTACAGGCTTTGGACACCGTTAAATGAATAAAGTCAAGCAGTTTCTACCCGAACCACACGTCTAGCTTGGGCTCACTTAGAACTAGGAAAAGCTCCGTTATCCAACGGTCCCGTCAATCTCGTGCGCTGATAATGACTATATTACCCACAGTCCCACGCGCTTTTGAAATTAGTGCAATCAATTGACTTGGAAATTATTAATGAAGTCATTATGTTTCTTGGGTCAATTTGACAAGTTATTTGGAAATTGTACACTTTAAGCATTAGCATTAGCCTCGTCATTATCATAGATGCGTGAATTGGTCTTTTCTCCCACGTGCTGAAAGTTAGTCACTGTTTCATTTCTTCATAAAAATAAAATACCCCCTTGGGTTATTTGAACTTTTAATAGGAATATTGGATCTTGAATTCATTTTCCTCCTTATAATTGGAAAGGAGAGGAAAAGACGAGAAGGGTTGAAAGAAAATCAACGTGAAACAAATAGAAGAGTTTTTTTGTCTTAGGGTTGTTTGGTATAGTGTATAAAATAATGTTAAATAGAGTGTATTAATAGTGTTTGCATTAGTAATGCTTGTATTAGTTATGCTTGCATTAATTATATATAAAATATTTTTTATGCATTGTTTGGTTTGGTGTATTAAAAAAATATGCATTGTATAAAAATATTTATTTACAAAAGTATCCTCCATAATTATGGTTGAAAAAATGTAAAAGTACTTTTGAGGGGTAATTGGGTCTTTAACCATGCTAATGCATGTATTAAATTCTTTTGCATTACTAATACCTAGAAATCTATGTTATTAGTAATACACTCGTCGATACACACATAACATGAAAAAATGTACCAAACAAGATAATATTAATCAACAAAGCTAATGCAAATATTATTTTTGTTAATACACTCTAACAAACGACCCCTAAAGATACTTTCTTTTGCTACTATTATGCTCTATTATTCAAATTTAATCCATTCACTGGGGTCCGAGGGATAACGTTTTTCGTCCTTTCCTTTTCTTTCCTTTTTCCCATGAAAAAGTGACAAGCTTTTACGTACCAAAAAAGAAAAAAGTGACAAATTTCCCTTTTTTTTTCTTCTCTTGTTTCCAAACACATGACTAGTTTTCATAAAACAAAAGAGTTTGAAAACATGTGTTACTTTCAAGAATGGACATTTTTTCGAGGATCAATTAGTCTGTCCTAACGGCTATAACAATGAAGATGGAATTGATCATATGAAACTAGAGTTCTAATAGATAAAAAAAAATGCTAGGTTTTTCTTCCTATCATTTTTAGCGAGGAGGTATATTATTTTTAGCGAGGAGGTATGATGTACATTCTTTTGATTACCCAAGAGTATAGCCTAAAGCCTAAAGCCTAAAGCCTAATGGTCAATGAACATGGAAGGAAATATAGATGGCTAGTAGCTAAATGGTTTAGTGGAGGTGCACGCAATCGTTATTGTAAAAATGAACTAGACATTTTTCTTTGTTCTCATTTATTTTTTGCTTCAACTACAATCTTTCTTCCATGATCTCCAATAAAGGAACTTTCTGGTAGCTTGATATTATTTCAGTTAAGGTGCGCGCAAGTTAGTTCGGATACTATCATTTATTAAAAAGGAATGAATTTTTTCTCATGACATTTATTGTACCCTTTCTGGTTCAAGTTCAATTGTTCCTCTATGATTTCAGTAGAGTAACTTTCTTGTGGATAAATTGGATTGGCCTGAATTTTTTATTGTTAGCGGAACTAATTCTGGAGTTTTAGCATCTGTGTAGCACGGCCTTGAATCCAGTCTGCATGAGTTACTCATTACCTGTAATTTGTTGAAAAAAGAAAAGAAAAGGGTTGCACAATCTTTTGGTATTTCAAACATAGAAGTTATTTCAGGTTCAATCATAGCATAGTGCTTAAATAAGTATAGCAATGTGGAAACCAGGAAGCATAATGCAAAATGAATTCTAAAAGCTTATAACGTTAGATATTGAGAAGTGTGCATGCAACACTACCATTGTTTGGCGATGACTTCATCAATAAGCAGAAAGCCATTGATTTTTAAGGATCATTAACATATTTATCTATGATACTGCATGGACTTATATTTCAAAGTAATGACTATTTGATATCTAACACAGGCTGTGGAAATTGGGAAGAACCTGGCGAGAAGGCATTTTATTCACCAAGTCTTTGGGTAAGAACCTGAAAAGCATTTTATGACTGCTGCGCTGTCCATCAGTGTAGATTTGATTCTATTGACAACATGTTTTTACTCTACTGTTTATGCCAGAGAAAATGAATTTGAAGATGGAAAACACTTCTATAGATTCCTTGAACATGAGCCTTTCGTTCCCAAATGCTATAATTTTCGAGGATCCACAAATGACAATGAACCCAAGGATGTTGCTGTGTTAGGTCAAAGGCTTGGCAAAATAATGTCTGCATTACTTGAGTCTTATGCCTCTGATGATCGGCATCATCTTGATTATATAGGCATCAGCAATAGCGAAGAATTTCGGAGGTACCTACATTTTGCTCTCTTTTTTTTTGTCAGAAACTGTTAAGTGACTTGTATTAATTGACTTGTGCTTTCAGTGGTAATCTCCATCTTAGATTTCCTTGATAAAAAATTCTGTAGTAACTTCAGCTGCAGCTCATTTTCTATTTTGGTTTTACTCTTTTCAGTCAGCAAACATGTAGCAGATGATGTCTTTTCATTTGCTAGTCTTTTCTTTCTTTGCTTCATAATCCTAGAAAAAACTTTCAGGTAGCTTGCCAAATATTTCTTTTATCCTTCATACAATCCTTTGGTTGAATAGGACATCTGTTACCCTTTTGACAACAGGATTTTTGACCTTTTGTTTAATCCTTTGCTTTGCCCCTCTCTGTATAGTTATTGTTATACAGTTCCCACAGAAAGGTTTTAGAGGCAATTTTAAAGGAGGAAGTGGTTTCTGTTATAAGTAAATAGTGTAAATGACATTAGCTGCAGCATATAACTAAAGATATCTGATACAGCAGCAATATAATTCAAGCAAATAGGATTCAATGGATGCCAAAGGATCATACCAGAAAGAGGTTGAAGAACAATTTCTAATCCTGCCCACACTCAACTAGAGATATACTTAGGTGCCTTAGCTTCAAATGTCTCTTCCCACACCATGGGCAATTAGATGAAAACTCAACCTCCCAGAAATCTTTTCTCCTGGTAGTATAGTGAGGATTCATTTCATTCACAGTATGTATGTATCTCTTCATATCATTGACTGAAAGATGTCTCAAATTGCAGCATACCATATCTTCAATTCTGACGCAATCCTTCCATAAGCTAATAGCTTCCCAACTGAAACCTTATAATCACTGTGCTTCATCTCTAGCTCACCATACAAAGCATTTAAGTATTCTCTCAACCTGGTGCACCGCCTTTATAAAAGGACTGGAAAGTTGCACTAGGAGTTTGTACGAAAAGCATTTAAGTACTCCCATGTCTGTTAGCTGTTAATTGTACATGTCAGCACATGTGATATGCTTATTTTCCTGCCTGAATTCTACTATAGAAACTTCCTGCATTAAGACCGGTCAGCTTAATAGAGAACTTGGAAGTCTAAAGAGGTTTAATCTACTTAAACAAATAAAGATGAAATCTATAAGCAGCTTATGGCCCTATGCTGGAAATAGGAACTTTGGACTTAAAAAAGTATACAAAGGCCCTTCTTATTACTTAATTCCAGTGCATATTCACAACCATCCCAAAGATGGTTCATTACTGAACTTGTATTAGAAGACGTTACCAGCAACACCCCTATCTTTAAAATAGCATAGTGGTTCAAAGTAAGAGGAGATGAAATCATCTGCTAGAATATCTTAATCTTTACTTCTTCATACGTTGTTATAAGTGAGTTTGTACCTCCGATATAACCTAATTAGTCAAGTTTGCATATTGCTGAAATCAAACTCTTAATTCATTCATAACAAACTTCCTATGGGTAGTAGCGGAATGTCTTTTGACAGACAGACACCTAATACATCTCTATGCATTTGACCGGAAAGAAAAAGCTAATCCATCTCTTTTCTTTAGTAGGTTTCACAGTCCATTTCCTTAATTAAACACTATTCAAGACCTTTATCTAAGACAGTGGGTTTGTATGATATCTAATCTTTCTGTTGTCTCATAAATGCAGATATACAAATCTGATTCAGGATCTCCACAGGGTGAACCTCCTAAATATTTCAGCAGACGAGAAGCTAGCCTTCTTTCTGAATTTGTATAATGCTATGGCCATTCATGCCGTGATCAGGATTGGTCATCCTGGGGGCATGATCGATAGGAGAGCGTTTTTCTCCGAGTTCCAGTACATAGTTGGTGGTTATTCCTATTCCCTATCAGGGCTTAAAGATGGCATACTTAGAAGCAACAGAAGAGCTCCTTTTACTCTGATGAGACCCTTCCCTAGCGGAGACTGGCGTCTGGAGGTAAATACCCCTCCCTTGTATCTTATTTTTATATAACTACTGTTGCAACTGTTTAATTGAATATTTTTTATACTAAACATGCATGCTGTTTCAGTCACTACTCACTCGAGGTTTTGATAGACACCATGGAGTCAATTTGAGCATTTTGCTCAATACTTCTTTATATTCGTTATTCCCCATTCACTTTACTAACAATTTCTATTAGACAATTTAGTCACAATACTTTAAATTTAGCAGCTCAAGTTACAGCCTTATGTCAGTTTAAGTAGGCATTTGAATGATACTTTTAGTTAAAATAAAAAATAGAGTTGTTGACGATGAAGTTAAAAGAAAACTGTCAGAGTTTGTTATGTTGGGACATGAACTTCACTAGGAAAAAAAAAAATATTTGTGAAAGTTGAAGATTTGTGAGTGAGAACCAGTACTGCAATATTTCACTTGAAACTAAAATACTGAAGTTAGGAACTTTCATACTGTTACACTCTCCCTCGGGATCCTACTCTAAAATCTTAAATGTCTAATCATGTAAACCAGAATCCTTTTTAAAATCATACTTCCCATGTGCAGATGGCTTTTCAGAAAGTTAATCCGTTAATCCATTTTGGACTGTGCAATGCAACAAGATCAAGTCCAGCAGTAAGATTTTTCACACCTCAAAATGTCGAGTCTGAACTAAGATATGCTGCAAGAGAGTATTTCCAGAGGGATGATGCAATGCAAGTTGATTTGGCCAAGAGAACTGTCTACCTTAATCGAATGATCAAGTGGTAAATTTCTTTTAAATATGTATTTTTTCATCCCTAAGATTTAAGAAAACAGATATGCTCCTTTAACCTCAAACACTTGTGCTTCGTGGCATAAACTCCTTCATCCTTTACTATAGAGGGTCTCCGATTCGAGCCCTGAGAATGAAATCAGTCAATCACCTTATAAATTTGGTTTTATGCTTGACGAAACAGCTTCTCTATGCCATAAAGGTAGGGGCTAGGGTTTGCATACATCCTACTCTCCCCAAACCCCACTTATGGGATCCTATCGGATGTGTTGTTGTTGCTTGGCAAACTAGTTCAAGAGTCGGTATACTCAGCCCCGCTACCATTCCTAATGTATCCAACATATTCACTTTGCAGGTACAATACTGATTTTGGACAGGAAAAGGAAATACTGAAGTGGATTACAGGTTACTTAGATGCAACTAAAGCAGGTCTTTTGACACATGTTATGGGTGATGGTGGACCTGTTAATGTTGTTTATTCTAGTTTTGATTGGTCTCCAAATGCTTGACCAAAATTGTTTGCAGCTGCTATATAGGGGAGCACACTTCACTTCATTTTATTTTTCTTATACCCCTCTCATTGTTTTAGTATCAATCTCTCTCAATATCTCACAAAGATAGGGCATTGTTGATTGATTGTCCACATTGTAGGCTAGTTAAAAACTTGTGTATAGCAAGAGCTTGTTAATGAATTGCAGGTTTGGAATGTGTTCTTTTTTCTATAGACGGTGCATTACTCGTAACGATCAGAGGTTTTAAGATAGACCCTAGAGTCCAAGTGCTTCAAGTTGAGCATGACTAAAATAGAGTACATGACTTCACTACTAAAAATATGTCAAAAATTAATCTCAAAAGAGGCCGGAATAAATAGACCATCGAAGGTGGATCTTTTTAGCGCCAAAAATCGATAAAATGCAAATCGACCTTTGGATGGAAGGAAAGTTCGTATCTGTTGTCATATGTGATAAAAGTGTTCACTTAAACTTAAAAATAAGTTCTATAGAATGGTTAGATCAATTTTGTTGTAGGCAGTGGCGGACTCAGGATTTTCGTTTAGGGGTTCGAAAAATAAAAGTATAAACGTGTAAATAAGCCTTTAGAAATGAAAACCTTGAATTCTTTTGGGTTTAAAACCAAACTTTTAGCACATTTTTTAAAGTTAAAAAAAAACTAAAAAAAAACAGAACTGAAAATTAAAATGCTTTCACTGGGATATGAACCGATGACATACAACTTAATTTCAAGGGTACTTACCACTGCACCATCAATTTCTCTTTGTTATTGAGGGGGTTCAAAATTTATATATCTACAGAAATACAAAAAAATTACCTTATATATACCGTGTCATTTTTTGACGAGGGGGTTTGGGTGAACTCCTGGATACCACGTGGGTCCTCCCCTGATTGTAGGGGGCTAAATGTTGGCCAGTCAAGAACTATCACCTTTAAAAGATGATTGTAGCAGAAATGAGGTAGCTTAGATTGGATGCGTGGACGTATTAGGAGAGACAAAATTAGGAATGAAGATATAAGGGGTAGGGTAAGGGTGACTTTGTTGTGGATAAAATACAGAAGACAAGACTAAAATGGTTTGAGTATATGAAAGAGATCGAGGAGCACAAATACCCTAGTGAGAAGGTGTGAGAGATTGATAATGATATGTCTAAGAAAAAGTAGAGGTGGATCGACAAAGAATTTCTTTGTTTGAACACCTTTGCTTCCTTGCCGATATTACTCGAATATGAAACTTCTAATTAATGGCAAAGAATTATTTACCACTCTATTATAATCTCTTTTGATATACAACCTTATTAATTAAAGGTGGATAAACCGTCATCTATTAAATTGGATTGATTTTTTTGTACTTCCTACCTCTGAAATTATTTATCATAATTTTAAAAATAATTATATTTAATTTATAAAATAGTTAAATATCTCTTATTTTTTTACTTATTTTTTTCTAAAAAATATGTGAATAAAAAATACCACAAATATTTTAAAACAATGGAAAAGGTAGATCATAAACTGTCGTCTACCAATAACTAATGTCAAAAGTTTATCTTTTCTATTTTTAGAAAACAAACATTTGGCTTTTGGAAAACGAAAGAAATGTAGTCAAACTTCTTTTCATTTTTTTTTTTGAAAAAAGGAAAAACTCCAGTAAAATATTCAAGTCGAAATGGAGAATAAAATGATTTTTTTTTTAAAAAAAAAATAATTAAATAATGCTCCAAAAGCCATAAATGCGTCTCTGCTCTAAACCACTAGTTTTGACTAAGAATTTTTGCATTTATTTGAGTAATAAAAACTTACTTTGACTTACACCAAACTACTCCCTCAATTCATTTGTTTCCTATTTTCGAGAGAAATATTGAAAACGCTTTTAAAGTCTATCTAAATTATTAGTTTTATTGTTGAATTATTGATAGTCTTAAAAAAAATTTCACTTGACTAACGAAATTTAAATACACCCTTAATCTTGCAACATGAGTGATATACAACCCTAAATTTTCGTAAAATTTAGAGATGTTTTCAACACTTCTCTGGATTTTTTATTAAGAATCTCATGCTCCTACAAGAGTTTGAGACTACTTGCTATATTATGTGACAAATCAAGGGTGTATCTAAATTTAGTTAATCAAGTAGAAGGATGTTTTTAAAACTATCTGAAACTAATAAGTTTCGTCAAGTTTAAGGATGTTTCCAATACTTCTCCCTTCATTTTTACTTGTTTACTGGATTAAAATTCAGATATCCATTTTTATTTATTTAATTTAAAAAATTAAGAAATAATTTATTATTTATTTTCTAATTTAGATGTTAAATCTGACGCATTATCCCTTTGAAAAGGTACAAGAAGATTTTTAGCCACCAACACAAATCTAGTTTCTTATTTAGTATTTATTTAAGGTGAGTCTGTGGTTTATTATTAATTAGGTTCAATCCAACATTTTCCTTGGTCTAGAAAAAAATTATTTAAAGGAAATTTGTTGTAAGAAGATTCATTTTGTAAATAATTAGTTAAAGGGTTTTGGTTTAGTCTATGCTTGTTGGAAAATGAGTGTATTTTCAAATGCTTCATTTTGAAACCTTTGTTTGATGAATGATATTGGAAAATGAATGTATTTTCAAATGTTTGATTTTGAAACTTTTGTTTGATGAATGATATATATATTTTCAAAAATACTTATTTTTTTCCTAAAAGTTTGGCCTAACACCTTAATTCTTTAAAATAAATATTTTCAATATTTTGACCTTCAGAAACTTGACCAAACAGACTACCCAATATAATATCGTAATAAATATCGAGATTTTCAATAGGAAATACTTGGTGTAAATCAAGGAGATTCTTAACTATCTAGACTTTCATAAATCAAACATTTAATACTTAAAACCTGGAAAAAACTATTTAATTTAGTACTATCATTTTTTTTTATATCAGAGTTGTTGATTTGTTCAACCACTTGTTTGAACTGTTGGTAGAAAAATGGGAAAAAATTATTCGACTTTTTGACAAAATTGTAGGACCCAACAAACAAGTTTTTCTTCCTTCTTCTCATTATTCTGTTTCCCATTAGAAATTTTTGACTTAAAATAGGAATAAATAAATAAATAAATATTTGGTCATTTGACCCCTCAAAAAGAGGGGATAGAAGACAATATGTCTTTCAAATGGATTTTCTCTTCAAGAAGCATTAACCAATAGGAAAAAAATGAAGCCAACAAACAACAACAAATTTTTGACTTAAAATAGGAATAAATAAATAAATAAATATTCAGTGTAGTCTTATACTTGAAGTCTGAATAATAGAACACACGCAAACCTTACATCTATCTTTGTAGTTTGTAGGGCAGAAAGATAATTTCTGATAGACCAATGAATAGACCACCCCCCCCCCCCTCTTCTTCCTAGCTTTGGTACAAATCTCGGATCGGTTCCAGCTGGCAGTTGAACATGAGAGTTTTCTTATTAATCATACATTAATTAGTTTTACGATTGTTGTCAAACTTAAGATATCTGTTTTTCTTTATTCCAGTAGAAAGTGATAATGTGAGCAAGCTCACACATAAAGACTTCACTTCGTATTAATACCCTATGAAGTTGTATAAATGGTCAGAATTACCCTTGAAGAAATACGAAATGACACGATTTTACCCTCCGTTAACTGATGGGAGCAAACGTGTCCTCATTACTAGATTAGCTTGATTATGCCCTTATCCACTAGTGGGGCGTTACTAATAAAGCATTTTCTCAAATGATTTAACCAAACACAATATGCTATTCTCACAAAACACTTATGATAAAGAATTATTTTTAAAAAAAACTCATTTTGAAAGCTTGATCAAACAGACTCTTTGGCAAATTTGGACCAATTTAGTAATGGCGGAAAACACGGTTAACCCCAACTTTTAACGGAAGGCAACTTCATTTCGCATAGTTTAGTGACAATTTTTTTTATCCTTTTAACCTACAAAATTGGAGTAGCCTTCAAGATCCTAAAACTACATTACTTAAACAAGTCTTTGTTGTGGAAATAACAACAACAAATGCAATGTGATCCCACAAGTGGCGTTTGAAGAAGGTAGAGTGTACGCAGACCTTATCCCTACCTTTGAAAAGGTAGAAAGACAGTTTCTGAAAGATTCTTGATTGAACAAACAATGAAACATAGCCAACATACAAAAATTAAAGAGAAGAAACCACCATAGAATTGAAAAGTGCAAGAAGGAATAAACTGATGTTCATCTATTATTAGGTAAGATAAAGTCACATCCAAAATTCACAATGTTATTTGTACATGTTTGAGAAGAAACATAGTATATATTCTTCAATTCCAGGAAGATACAAATAGGGATAAGATACAACCATTTACACCAGAATACACTGCTATATGTGCAGAACATCCGCTGAAAATATGAGTTATCAACAAGAAGTTTTCCTCTAAAACACATGAACATCAGGTGGTGTGTTTATGTTGTCGAGCCAAGTAACTAACTGCTGCGAAGAAGGCCTTATCTTAGGCGATTCATGCAAACAAAGGCAAGCAATTTCAAGGACCAATAACATTTCTTTCGCGTGCTGCTTGTCATATATCAGAGGATCAAAGACTTCAGTTTCCCTCTTCTGTTTCTTCATTTGGATCACCCAAGAGATTAAATCTCTGCTTGCTCTAGGCTTGCACGGATCCATCGGTCTTTTGCATGTTAGAAGCTCCAAAAGAACCACACCAAAGCTATACACATCCCCTTTATAGGTAGCAACGGAAGCTTGACCATATTCAGGAGGTATATAGCCTAATGTTCCGACAACATCAGTGGTCACATGAGTGTCGTAGGGCCGAATAATCCTTGCAAGACCGAAATCAGCTAAGTGAGCTTCGAAATTTTCGTCAAGAAGAATGTTACTAGACTTTATATCTCGGTGCAAGATATGAGGATCACACGCTAGGTGCAAGTATGCAAGTCCTCTTGCAGCCCCTTGAGCAATCTGAAGCCTCAGATCCCAGTCCAATAAAGCAGGTCCGTCAACTTTCTCGTGCAGCCAATAATCCAAGCTTCCATTCTCCATGTAGGAATAAATTAGAAGCCGGTCAGTTCTGTGCTTGCAATATCCTTGGAGATGAACAAGATTTGGATGCTGAGCTCTTGAAAGCGATTCAACTTCAGCTTGGAATTCTCGTTCCATCTGCCCGTAGTCACCTGAAAGCCGCTTGATGGCAACTTTCCTACCATCACGAAGAATGGCCTTGTAGACCAAGCCGAAGCCCCCACATCCAACAATATTTGACTGATCAAAGTTGTCTGTACATTTCAAAAGGTCATCAAGACACATCTCTTTAGTGTTCTCCTTGTTATGGAAAAATATCACCAGACTTGAGCCTAAGTCCTCCAGTTCCCTGTTAGAAGCATCCAACTCCTTTTCCTGATCAACTACTTTTCGACTGCTTGCCCGTATAACAATCAAGTACATGAGAGCAAGAAGAAAAATCGTTCCAAGACCAATACCAATACCCATGCCAATGACAGTTCCTTTGCGCCTCTTTCCTTTGGCAACCGAGTCACGAGGAACTTGGCTGCCATTTCGACAGGAGTTACCATGTTCACCGCAGAGTCCTTGGTTTCCCTCGAAGCTTGATGTTGGAAATGTTGGGAACTGACCTCCAGTAGGAATTTCCCCTGAGAGCTTGTTATAAGCAACACTGAACTTTGACATAAAGCTGCATTGGACTAAAGAGGAGGGTATGTTGCCAATCAGATTGTTGTGGGATAGATCCAAATTCTCTATGCTCGCCATACCAGACAAGCTACTTGGTATTGTCCCAGATAAGTTGTTGCTTTTTAGATCCAAAACATGTAACCTTTTCAGATTCCCAAATTCCGGCAAAATTGCTCCAGTGAGAAAGTTGTTACCTAGTTCCAGTGTTGGAGGGAAGCTAAAAATCTGATTATACTGCAACCCTCTAACACTTACATTTCTTTTCAAGAAAAAGGGAAAGTCTGGTGATGGCTCATTCATTGAGACAGGGCCAGAGATTAGGCTCTTCAATCCGGTAATTTCTTTCGGAATCTCCCCCGTAAACGAGTTGTTAGAAAAATCCAGATAGAATAGAAACTGGAAATCTCCAATCCAAGGTGGAAGTTTTCCCGTCAAACGATTCCACGACAAGTCCAACAGTTGCAGTTTTGAGCTACTTCTCAACCACTGAGGAACAACTCCAGTGAGCCTGCAATTGGCAATAATGAGAGCTTTCAGCTCACTAAACTGCAGGCTAGGATCAGTAGGCAACTCCTCATCCCGAAAATTCAGAGTAAGGACCAGCGTAGACAAGTTCTTGCAATGCTGTAAAATTCTGAGAGCAGCATCAATATTATGCATACTGTTGTTTGAGACTGAAAGGGATGAAAGGCTATGAAAATTCTTGAAACTTTCTGGCAGTTGTCCAGTGAAAGAGTTTCTAGCCAGATTGATAGTTTGCAACCTTCGACAGTCAGGAAGATATTCAGGAACTAACCCACGGAACCCGTTCGTAGCCAGGTCAAGCGAAACAAGACTAACCATTGCTGAACAATTAAGCTCTATGATACCCCCTAAAGAATTATTTCTCAAACTAAGAGAACTAACAGTCCCAGAATTTGCCAATGAAGTTGGTATATTACCAAATAACCTATTTGAATGAGCTGACAAATATGTTAAATTCCCTAATCTATCGAACACATCTGGAATGTTTCCTGAAAATCCATTTGAACAAATATCCAAATGAACCAAACTAGACAGATTACCAATCTGACTGCTAAGCTGTCCCGAGATTCGATTCTCTTGTAGAGACAATACAGTCAATCTTGGTAGCTTAAACAGTTCATCAGGCAAACTACCAGAAAGAAGGTTAGAGCCTAGGCAAAAAAGCTCTAATGAACCACAATTCCCAATTCCTACTGGAAGACTACCATTAAAATAATTAACCCCCATCTTAATAACAGAAACTCTAGTTGAATTTTCACAGATACCCATAGGAACTGGTCCTTCAAAGGAATTATCAGATATATTGAAAACATGAAGCAAAGGCAAGTTCATGCTACTAGGAAACAATCCAAAGAAATCATTATTGCTCAAGTCTAATACTTCCAATTTAGACAAATGCAACAGTGTAAAAGGAACAGGTCCTTTAAGGAAATTGTGAGATAGATTAAGGGTTCTTAGCTCATCCAAATTACCTAAAGATTCAGAAAGTTTCCCATTTAACCTTCTTTTCCCAAGCTCCAACTTCACCACCCTCCCAGAATCACAAGTAACACCCACCAAATTACAACAATTTGTAGAATTCCCCAAATCCCAGAAATCAAGAACTGTCTCTAAACTCTTCACAAAATCCTCCAGAGCTTTAAAATCTTTTGGATTACATATCAAGTTCTGGGGATTTTGAGATTGAGCTTGTAAGCAAATCCCAAGAAACAAAAAGATCACACCAAATTGCAACACACCCATCTTCTTAAAACTCAAAAAGAAGACAAAAAAGGAAAAAAAGGACTTTTCACATATTTGGTGAAACTACACAATTTTTTACATCAAGATTGTTCATTTCTCTCTGTATCAAGCTTCAAAATCAAAGAAAACACCACAAAAGTACAAATGGACAAGAAACAAGAAAAGGGTACTTGACAAAAGTGATGAATGAATGGAAAAACAAGAAAAAAATCAAACCTTTGAACCACAAGGAAGAGAAAAAAAAATGGAAGCTTGAGGTAGAGAAACAAAAAGGGTATTTTCTTGTTTTGTTTGTTTTTGCTTTGTTTTGAGTTAAAAACTTAAATCTCTTCTTTGATGGTCCAAATAGGGCTGCTGTGTTCTTTGCTATTCCATTATATCCCAATTGGAGACTTTACACATTCACAAAGAGAGAGAGAGAGAGGGAGAATTGCAATTATTTTTAACAATAGGAGTTTCCTATATTTATTAGAAGTTCTCGATACCAGAAACAATTTCTCTATCTCTAACAAATCGTTATAAGATCTACATATATTCTATTCTCTCGACTTCATTTTGTGAGATTTTATTGAACTTCTTATTGTATTAGTAGTGTTCATTCAATTCATTTTAGTTATCGTGCTTATTAAAAATAGTCAACTTAAAAATATTAGTACTTTGGTTGATTGACTATTCAAACTTCAATTTTGTTGGTGAGGGTTCGATCTTCCGTCTTGTAACCTCTCCCTCATTTTTCCTTTCTCATATCCCAAATTTTGGAAAAAAAATCAAAATATATTAAATATTTCTTTGTCTATTTTTATTTGTTTACGATACTGAAAATAGATACTCAATTTTATTTATTTAACTTGAAAAATCAAGATAATTTACCATTTTTGTGTTATCCTTATGATTAAAGATTTTTTTTAATATTTAGATGACTTCTGATAAAATAAGGGTGATATAGTAATATTGTTATTTTTTATTATCTTTTATGAATATGTTAAGTCAACATGAACTAGCAAAAATAGATGAAAGTAATATTTGTTTTCACCTTTACATATATATACTTAATAAATAGGGAAAGGAATTAATATGACAAAAAGTTAGGAATAGTATTAAACTGTAATTAACAGGTGAAAAAGGTAATTTTAAAAAAAAAAAAATTCAAAAGATGTGAAAAAAATAACAAGTAATGTATTTAATTTGATAGAAATACGCTATATGAGTCATTGGTAGTGAGAATTGGGGTGGAGTTCCAATAATTAATAAAAATTAATTAAGTATGTGACTTTTTTCTGCCACTGAGAATTAAAAAAGAAGAAAAGAATTAAAGTGGTGAATTAATGGACCAATTTGTTTTTGTATATTAATGGGAAAATGTTTAATAGGGGTCAAGTTTTTCAAAATAAAAAATGGTCAACAATAATGTTTAGAAAATAGTCAAATTTGCGTATTATATCATTTATTATACTATTAGACTTTTGGTCTAATGTTATTCATAATGTTTGAAAAAATCTTGTTTTTGCTCTTAATTCTTGATGAAATTCTAATGTGAAAGTAATTTTAAATCAGAATAAGTAATTACGAAATAAATATTGAGTTGGAGTTCACTCATTCAAACTAAAATTTCACTAATGACACATATAAATATGAGATAATTAACTAACAATAAAGATACACATATATCAAAGATATAATGAAGTTTTAAAATTAAACAGAAAGTTTATTTTATTATTTATTTGACTCTCCATATATCAATTAATATCATCCTTTTGAATCAATAAAACACATATTTCAAACTATTTTTTGGTTGCCACTTAATAATTAAACAAAAAATATCAATATAAATTATGAAAATGCTAGGTGAGCACAAAGGTATACTTTTTTTTTTTTTATCTCTACCAAAAATAAATAAATAATATTTTTATCATAAACTTTTTCCCATAAAAGAACCATCACTTTTTCTTGTTTACTAAGTCAGCCATATAGATCCTATTCGATGTGAATTTTAAATTAGTCGAATTCTATTATAACTGTCTATAAGTATCGAGTATCAATATCAGATGAAAACTAACAAAAATCATAAACAACAACAATATAAATTATAAATTTGAGGTTTGAGTCCTAAGTTGGGAACATATTCTTTTTAAATGAGTTTTACTCGCAATACAAATATCAAATACCGAGAAAAAAAGGAAAATGAGTAGAAGTCAAAAGGTTGGGTAGAAAACACGTATTCATAGTCCAATTTCTAATCCACCTTTTCGAGTTGGTGCGGTAGTTATTTTACATCCAATTTTCAATACATATTTGTACTTTTTTTATTGTTCGTAATCATATGATATTTGAAATTTATTAGTTCGAGTAACGAGTAATTTAAATTTATAGTGCATATGACTTATTAAAGCAAACACTCTTTGTTAAGTGTTTTCTTTTAGTAACTTAAAGTGAAAACAATTAAAAACAATCTTTTTGATAGTTTTTAAATTTCTGAAAATTTATAATCAAACGTATTTTTCGAAGTTTTAACTTAAAAAAAAAATAGAAAAAATTTCATGATCAACGCCCCCATTAGTTTGGTTTTTAAAAAAACAAATCGTACGTGTTTGGTTTACATTTTGAAAAATATTGTGCATGAATTAGGTTGCTTTCCTAGACTTAAGTTATACATATGTTTAATGTTATATATTTTTGTTCAAATTTTTCATATGATGTCAACAAAACATCTAAAACATTCTAGATGTTTTATTAAAAATTTAACAAAGATTCACTTAAAAAAATCAATAATAACATATCAAGTAAAACTCACAAGTGAAGTCGGAAGAAGACAACATGTATGTAATTTTATTCCTATTTTGTAAAGATAGAACTGACTACACGATGAGAAGAAGAAAAAAAGACAAAATATTATAGAAATAGCTCAATCGACCACTTTCTAACCTTGACTTTTGATAAACAAACAGTGTGATGAAATTTCAAGGAAATATCATAAAGTTTTTAGTGAAATTTAAAGCTTTACGATGATAATGTTTTTCAATTAAAGAGACTATTTGTGAATTTTATCCCAAAATATTAGTTAACACGTATATTAAATACCTACAAAGAAAAAAAACAAAAAAATGAAAGTGATATTTTCTAAAATAACTCCAATATTGTCAATTGTAGGTTGGAAATTTGACTTTTAGTTGATTTCTAGTTCCAAAGACTAACTACCATGGATTCTTAGAGTTAATTAAGTATATAAGATATAGTATATAATAATTAAAAAAGGTTTATAAGTATCTATACTCTAACAATGAAAGGTAATACCTTGAGTATGTTTTTCATTAATATTAATTATTTTCTTCGTCCCGTATGTCCTGTATGAGTTGTTATGTTTCACTTTTCGAGAGTCAAATTATCTAACTTTTAATTGACTAATATTATAAAATACAGAAGTATATTATTTTTTTACAAATTAACATAAGAAAAGTTATAACTTGTTGTGCTTATTATAGTTTTTTAAGATCAAAATTTTATACGTTATATATTGAGTTGATTTAATCTTTCAAAAATAAGTCAAATTGACTTCGGAAAAAAAGGAAATATGAAACTTAATTTGGGACGGTAAAAGCAGTAGTCTCGCGCTCTCTCTCTATATATATATATATATTTACAAAAAATACACGTTCACAATTAGGAAAAACAATTTTAAGAACAAAAAGTAAATGGAAACACATTATTAATTAATCAATAATCATTCCTAATATCAAAAGTAGGAGCTAAGCTAGAATAACTAGACATCAAATGTCAAAAGATATTTTTTTTAAAATAAAATAAAGTATAACTAATTGTTTGAAATTCTTGAACTTGGATTGTAACATACAAATATATTAAATTCATTAATAATCTTTTTCAATAACCAAACTTTCACCAAAATTAAATCAAAGTCAAGCTTCTTCATATCTACTTTTCTCCAATAATTATTCTTGCATGGCTTATAGATAAATTATGTCTTCGTTCGTTGTAAATAGTTGACTTCTCATGGATTCACATGGACAAATTTACAATTATATTTTTGAAGTTTTTTAAAAATATTACAATTTTTTTGAATTTATATAGCATAAAAAAATACAAATTAATAACCCAACTTGCACTCTAAAATGTTGCCAATAAAAGAGCGAAACAAAGTGAGAGATCGAGGTCAGGAAAAAGAGTCGAGTCAATCAAGCGTGATCAAAATTTGGTTGAAAAAGAAGTGAAGTCATTGATACTGTAATTGACCACCATTGATGAAGAACCTTTCTAAATCACTTTGTGTCAAAGAAATCTTCAAGCATCTGAAATATGTCGGAATTAAAAATGGTGACCACTTCAAGAAAAATAATTAAAAGAAAATTCTCAATACTATTAAAATATCTTTAAAAGTGAAAATGTGTAAATACATATAATTGTATAAAAATGAAAAGTGAAAAAAAAAAACATTTATAAAACACCTTTAATTTATAGACATTGGATTTTCAAAAATTCCTTCGTTATAAAGCAAACACATCGACGAAAAGGCTTGAATTTCAAAAGTAACCCGCCCCCATCCCAAAAAGGTACGTCGATGGAGAGGTATTTACTTTTAGCCTCTTCTTAATATTGAATATTAAAATTTTAAAAATATCTTCAATATAAAATAAGTACGTCAATAAAGAGGTGTCTGCTTCTAAATATTGTGTTAAAGAAGTTTGTGCAATTAGACATTGTGAGCAAAACTAGACCTTTTAATTGTGTTTTGGCCTACTCAAAGTTATTTTTCTTTTTCATTTTCCACCTTCTTAATGGGTTAATATATAGCAATGCCATCGTTTAGATTTTGTTTTTATTTTTAAAAATTGTGCAATTATAACCTCTAGAAATAATAAAATATTAGACTACATCATCTAACATCACAAAATATTCTATGGTCTAACTTTTTTTCACATAAAATTTGTCGTTTGGTTAAAAGAAATATTTAGAGCGTAATCAATATGGTCAATATAAGTTATAAGAACAATTTTTAAAAAATTACTAAACAGCTGAAGACACAAATAGGGATAACTGGTGATCCCCGATGTCGATCTGCAGTATTAGTTTGAGAAAGTCGTTTTGGTTTTTAACCTAGAGCAATTGGTTTACCTGTATCATGCAAATGTCCAACACTTAGGTGCTTTCTAAGATCATCCTATATGAAAGATGTATGACATGTGTGGTTTTTTTTTTTTTTTTGCATTTTCACTAATTAAAAAACTTTGAAATTTGACTCTAAAATTATGACCAAAATTTTCTTGCTTGCATGCATGAGCTAGCCACTTGATTCAATAGTAAACTTCGTTACAAAGTTTTGACTTTGAAAAATTAATATAACAAAATTTTTCTTTGTCTCCCTCATGACATTTGTGCGTGTGGAATGAGATGAATATTATCTATACTCTCAAAATATTATGTATTTTATTATTAATTAAGAGTTTTCTATGTATATTACACTCAGATATATGTATTTTTGCTACCAGATATACAAAAACATGGAGAGAGGCGAGCGAGATAGGGGAGAGAGGCGAGCGAGATAGGGGAGAGAGGCGAGCGAAATTGTATGTATCTCAGATACATGCGAATCACACTAGATACATGTATCTGTATGTATCTGGAGTGATTCACATATATTTGAGATACCATATACATGGAAATGTGGCGAGCGAGATGGGAGAGAGGCGAGGAAGGCAAATGAGATTTGTTGGGAATAACAAAATATTAGACTATATCTAACATCACTAAATATTCTATGATCTAACTTTTTTATATAAAATTTATTGGTAGCTTAAAAGAGATATTTAGAGTGTATATTTACGAGATCAATAATTTATTATAATAATAATAATAATAGTAATAAAAATGGATTATTACTAAACAACTAATGACTCAAATAGGGATAAATGGTGATTTTTAAATATGTTTTTTTTTGCATTTTCACAAATTAAAAAAACTGAGAAATTTGACTCTCAAAATTAAGACCAAAACATTCTAGCTTGCGTGCATGAGCCACTTGATTCAATAGTAAACTTTGTTACAAAGTTTTGACTTTAATTATGAAAAAACATTCTTTGTCTCCCCCATGACATTTGTGCCTGTGGAATGAGATGAATTGGGACACTCCATTATAATATACTCTTATTAAGATAAACTACATTATAACATCATAGAGCTAAAACAATTAGTAATTCAAATAAAGATTATTTAAGGTTTTTCAGAAAAAAGTTGTTCTATACCTTCACGAGGTAATGATAAAATTTGTTTATATTTCATTGTATATATTGTTGTTGTACAATTTAAGATTTGACACTAAATTGAGAATGGCTATAATTTTAACAAATGTTAGTGCACCAACCTCCTTAGAGTGGTGACAACTTTCTTGATTGATCAACTAGTTGTCAATTTGTGCTTAGTGCTTTGTAAATTTATGGTAGGGTGGTGGTAATTAAGTCAAGGGTAAGTAATTATTTACATCATATAAACTAATTTAATTTAAATTGTTAAAAAATTTAAATGAGAATTCATATGATTTTTTATGGTAAAGTGATAAATGTGCATGATTTTTTTATTTTTTTTTGCATTCATTGATCAAGTATGAACATCATAAGCAAATATTTTTACAGTAAAATCAGGAGCAGTATACAAAAGAGTAAATACGTGAAGAAATCAAGAAAACTCAACTTATAGTAAATATACATTAAAAAAAAAATTATTCATCTACGCAATGTAATTTTCTAGCAAAGGAGTGTGGGGTTGGCTCCACCACTAGTAAGGGTGTTGAGTCAACTTGTGGTTTTTATTCTATTTATGGAAATGAAACAATATTTTTTGTTTCACTATAGAAGGAGAAATTTATAGTGATGAAAATGAGCATCAAAGATACACAAAGTGCAAGATATTATATATAATAAATAGTACACAAGCATGCACAATGAACATGATTGCCATTGGCTTAATTCTTTGTGTCTCCCCACTTGTTCCACTATACAACTTTTTATGTAATCCAACAAGGTTAAGTGGACAAGATTTACCCACCAATTTTGTATAATATATATCCCATTTGCTTCTTTTTTAGTTTAATTATGATCTTTGTGCTTCATTTGGAAGATCCACTTATAGCCATTTAGCTAATTGGGATGTAGCAACAAAGTGGTTATATCCACTTAGGTTTTTGTGTGGTGGATTTTCATGTAGATTCAATGAAAGACATGATTTCTCTTATTGCTTTATTTTCAAAAAGTCCTTTCCCATTATTGAGCTAGCACTAACAATTTTCAGTATTTCTTTTTTGGTTTCTCTCTAGTTTGATATCTGGTATTCATATTAGTGTTATTGATAGTCAAGTTAGATTCACACCGCGTAAGGCTCATTTAAGGCGGAAGAAATACTCCTAATCAGGATTTATTTTTATGTTATTCAGAGCTCGAACTTGAAACATTTGATTAAGAATAGAAGGATCTTATCTGCCTCACCACAATTCTTGGTGGTTTTTTTCTTTCGAGTGACTAATTAAAATATCTCGAGTCTTACATATATTTAAATCTTTGTTATACCAAGCTATGTATGTTCTCCGTTCAATTTATGTGATGGTGTTTGATTGAGCATGCATGGGGATTAATAAAGAAAGAAATGCTTTTGAAATCAATTGCTTAAAATGAGTCACAAATATTTATTTTGGATATAAATTATTTTATTAAAAGTAAATGAAAATAAATTATTTTATTTATAGTAAAATGAAAAATAAATTATTTATAAATAAAACAATACAAGCTTTCAAAGATATACTGATTATAGGCATCTGACCATCAGATATCGTAGGTCATCTTTTAACATTACAAGCATTTTCATTATATTTAGGATAAACTAAAAAAGAAATTACAACACATACATTGAAAGGAATGAAGTATTATATTTTGTATAAATTTTAGGAATCACATAGTTTTAATATGAAATTACAATCTATCCCTATTTAGTTTGTAATTACATTAATCCCTGAAAAAGTAAAACAAACCGGATACATAATATGTAGCTCGGATACATTAAAAACTAGCTCGGATACATTATAAAATAAACTGGATACATAATATGTAACTCGGATACATTAAAAACTAGCTCGAAATTCGGATACATTATAAAATAATTTAGAATTAGGAGAGAAATAAGGGATTTTAGAGGTTTTTAGAAATAAGGGAAACATAAGACGTGTATTTTAGTAAATTTTCCTCTATTTTTGGAAAATATACTATCCCATCCATTTAGTTTAATGGCATTTTTTTTTCATTTAGAATATTCTAAAATGTTTGATAACATTCAATCAATATCTATTCTTTACAAAAAAAAATTATTTTTTTTGAAGAAATTAAATTCTATCAGTAATTAATCAAATTTTATAAGTGATGTGAAGATTTTATTATCTAATACACTTCACTATAATACATAAGTCAAAATCAACATATATCACAAACTTTGCTTTCAATCAAAATAATGTCATATAAAATGAAACATAATAGGATGACATTATTTGCAGTTTGAATTGTAAATTAACTGTCCAATCTTGTAGAAAATAATATTTCACTTAAGTTGGCATCAAATCATGACTAATTAATTAAGTTGGAAGTCCATTGAGAATGAAGCAAAAATGATAATTAGCTTTTACTTTTTCAGTAAAATAGTTGATTTTTAGTTTGCGTATATTTTTATTTATTTTTAAAAAAAATAAGTTTCTTATTTATTTTCTTGTGTTCAATACATGTAAGTAAAAAAATATTATTCACAAAAGTATTTGTGTATAATCTAGATAAATATATCGGACGTAGGGATGTGAGGTGGTGGGAGTAAAGATTACATCGAAGGGATGAAAATAAGGTGTGTCGGAGGATGGAAAAGACACAATTAATGTAAAATTAAGAATGCGATTTGAGATTATGATTTTAAATCATGTCCAAATTCTCTAAAAAATAAATAAATATGATTTGGGATTTCACATTGTGGTTTCAATTTATTTTAAATGTAAAACTTGACCATAATTTTATAAATCTTGTTAAAAAAAAGATCAATTATTTCAGATTTTGCAAAATAAAAAAAAATTATGCTCGGTATGAAGAGATTGTTCATACCATATGAAACAATTATATTAAAGAAGAACAAGTTACCTAAAATTATATGTATTTAAAAACTTGTAATAGCAAATATTTATTTATAAAAGAAACATAAAGATATGTGATTTGTCAAATACAATGCCCGCAGATATTCCGAAATATTGTTTATAAACTATGATTTGCTCATTTGGCAAGACTATATAAGAGTTGGAGAAATTTTGATAGTTTTTACAACTTGTGGGTTTTCATATTTACGAGAAAAATATACAATTTACAAAATTCTAATTGCATATCAAAATAAAATTTCTACTTTAAATCAATCTTATTTCAAATCATGATCTCATATGTTAAAAGGGGATAAGGAAGATTTAAAATTATGTGTAAGGAAATCTTATAAGGTGATGACACTAATTCCAGCTTATTTAAGATTGTATTGTTACTAAATTTTGAAATTTATGTTTTACTGAACCGATTGATATATACTCTCATCATTATGCGAAGAAAAAACTTTCTATTAAAATTTTCTTTCTTTTTAAGAATATGAATTCAAAACTTATGATTAAGAACAGAGAGATCTAATTTATTTCATTGTTGCAGTCACATTATTTCATTCAATGAAAATTTAATATATGACATATATTAGACTAATATTTTCAAGTTATAGCAGTAGAATTAAACTTTCAAGTTGTAACATTAAAAATTCCAGGTTCCAACAGTTTATTAAAAAAAAAGTTGTTTTTAATAATTGAAAACATTAGTTTTGAAAAAAATAAAAAGATAAAAAAATTTAAAATAAAACGTTTCTGGAATAAAAAAAAGGTAAAAAATGGAAATAGGGGTGTTAATTAGATTTGAAATGATTGAAGATAATTATTAATTAGCATGAATTAAGGAAATTCAAACTAATTAAGAATATTCAGTTTCCTTAATTCACTCTAATTTGTTAAATTTAATTAAATTTTTTGATTTTATCCATTTTTCTCCCACGTTTCTCTCTCTTCGATTTTCTTCCAGAAATCTTGTCACTGTCGACTAATTGAAGTTTTTTTTGTTTGAAAAATCTTGATTTTGTTGTGATGGACGACTACGTATCAATATTAATTAAACATGGTGGAAGATGGGATCCTTCAGGTTAGTATTTGTTATTGTTTATAATTTGTTTTTGTATTTCAGTGAAATGAAAAAAAAAAA
>JAJOOF010019287.1:0-27208 GCA_029582545.1 Solanum lignicaule
GAGAGGGCTTAGAGAGTGTTTTTGAAGTTAAAAAAAATGACTAAGTATGGGACATATCCCCTTTTTATAAAAAAACGTCCCCAACCCGCCTCAAAAAATAGCTCACTGGAAATTGCAAATCTGCACAGACAAGTTTTACGAAAATGGTCATAACTCCCTCATCCTAACTCTGAATGAGGTGAAACCAAGTGCGTTGGAAAACTAAATCAAAGAGCTTTAATTTAATAGGTTGTGGTCCTCCAGTTTCTTGTGTGCTAAGAGATATGCCCCTTTAAAGTTGACCCTCCAAATCACATTTTTTGCGATTTTTGAATTTTGATACGGTTGCTCTAAAATTTGGGTTAGACCCATTCCCCACTCAATTTGACCCCATGAATAATAATATGAAGTCTAATTTCCGAAATCATGCACGGATTTTGAGATATATGGAAATTACAATTATAGGTGTTTCTGAAGCACATTTTCGGGCATTTTTGGGGTCGTTTCAGAAAGTCACTGAGCCTAAATGACCATACCTTTGCACTATGCCCCATTACAAGCTTTGTAAATACCTTTTTAATCATGAGTGAGCTAAAAAAAATGTTGATTGGAAAATACGAGAAAACTTATGGGTGAAAGCATGCATTATGCTCTTCTTTGTAAGTGTCAGCGTTGCATCTGATTCCAAAGCTTTAAAATCTGAAACCATTGTGTGAATATGAAATCATTCTTTGTGTGAGGGTATTTGAACGACTATAGTTGAGCTTGGACTTTCATTTCAAGCAAGTATTGTGAGCATGCGAATATTTGGTAATGGTGTGTCACAACTTGAATCTTTGAGTACACAATTGATCCTTGCATAAATAAATTGAGTTTTAATGTGTGCATTCATGATTAAGTCTTGTGTAGCACTGTTTAAGAAACCCTTTTTGAATGGCTGAACTTGAGTTTGCTTGAGGACAAACAAAAGTTTCAGTTGTGGGTGTTGATGAGTCCACAAATTAGACTCATCTAGGGCTATATTGTAATAGAAATTGTGTCCTCAAATACTTATTTTGTCTCAATATCTGATGAAAACCCTTAAGTTTCGGGTATTTGAAGTTAAAGAAAGCATGGATACTACGTCATAAAACAGTAACGAAAAGGGCTGAAAAGAACGAAGAAATGAAGGCCTGAGGATCGCTGAGTCCACTTGGCGAGTCGCTGAAGGTTCTTACTTCGTCTTTTGTTCCAGTGTGCTGAGCCCTGAATAAATGGATCAAGTCGGCAGAAAAAGGGAGTAGTCGGCGCATCGCCCAGCAGTTCCGTGAAGTAGTACCATATCGCCCAATGGCCCAGAGCAGAACGATGCAGAAGGTTGGTACGAGGCGGCGATGAACTACACCGAAGGGCGAATCAACGAGTTGATCAGCGCTTCTGACTAATGACGCCGAACAATCCACTGCAGGACAAATCTGTGATAGCTATAAATACTAGTTAGAGTTTTAGTTTTAGTGTGGAACTTTTATTATAATATTCACTTAGAGAATAGTACATTTGGATATTTTTCTCTAAGTTTGGAAAGGGTTTTGGGAGAGTTGAAGAGAGAAGGAGTTCATCTTCCCCAAATTAGAAGTGGGTCTTCTCCATTCTTCTTCCTTTGCTTATATTAATATTTAATTCCGTATACCCATTTGATTTCTCTATCATTTTAGGTATAATTTCTTATTTCTTAATATGTGGCTAAAAACCCCCATTCTTGGGGTGTGATTTAGCAAATATGTGTTGCAATTATTGTTGGGTTTGTTTGCTGATAGGTTAGATGCATTTTAATGGAGATTTTCACCTAGTGGTTGTGGTTTAATTTAATGGGTTTGTAGTTGCAAATACAAAACAACCCATGTGTTTTCAGCTTTCTTGCGAGAGAGGTCGCGAAACCAATACCGCTAGACTGATGGCCTAAGGAGTGGGTCGATATGAGGTTCAGCCCGAGAGGGTGAGCCCTAGTCCCATATCATAAAACTCAGCTTGAGAGAGTGAGTGGGGTAAGGCGTAGGCTGGCCTTCATGCGGCAAATGGGTGTCCAAGAGGAACCCATTTGAAATGGGGTAAGTTGTCCGAGAGGGAACTTATTTCCATCTAAAGTTTAGCCTAGTCACTATTGTCTTGCAAATTTCCTATCGAAAGCATTTACCCAACGATTTATATCAATATATATTGCGGTCACATTGATGCTTATCGTGAACAACCACACTAAGCCACGGTTCGAGTGTCTACGATCGTCAATAGTATAGTAACCCAACTAAAGGTTGGGGTTGTGTCCCAAGGGAGTGGTTTTGAGAATTGACAGAAAAATAAAATTTAGCTCAAATTAGTCGTAGCTAAAGATATTAACGATTAAAAACATAGTAAATTCAAGGGGGAGACACAAAATTTTCAAATATTGATTGGGGTTTTGTCACGAGTAGTAATATCAACAAAAATTAACAAGAAGATCAAGTATGGGAAAATGTTCTTGGGGTACGACCGCAATACAAGTTGAGATAAATCATTGGATACATGCTTTCAATAGGAAATTTACAAGATAATAGTGACTAGGCTAAGCTTTAGATGGAAATAAGTTCCCTTTCGGGCAACTTACCCCATTTCAAATGGGTTCCTCTCAGATACCCATTTGGTGGATGAAGACCAGCCTACGCCTTACCCCACTCACTCTCTCGATCTGAGTGTGAGGATATGGGACTAGGGCTCACCCTCTCGGGCTGAACCTCATGTTGACCCACTCCTTAGGCCATCAGTCTAGTGGTCTTGGTTTCGCGACCTCCCTCTTGGGCAAGCCAAAAACACATGGGTGATTTTGTATTTGCAACTAAAAAGCCATTAAATTAAACCACAAGCACTAGGTGAAATCACCATTAAAGTACATCTACCCTATCATCAAGCAAAACTGAACAACAATATCAACACATATTTGCTAAATCACACCCCAAGAATGGGGGTTTTTAGCCACACATCAAGAAATAACAAAGTACACATAAAATAATACTAAAATCAAATGGGTTTAAGAAATTAAACCTTGATTTAAGCAAAGGAATAAGAATGGTGAAGACCCACTTCCAACATAGGGAAGTTCAAATCCTTCTCTCTTCAAGTCTCCCACAAAATCCTCTCCAAACTTGAGAGAAAATATCTCAAAAAGTACTATTCTATTCTGAATATAATAATAATGGTTAAGAACTTGTAAAATTAATAAAGATTTTAGTATTTATAGCCATAAAAAATTAGTGCAGGGGGATAGTTCGACAAATTTAGTCGAGTCCGCCGAATGACTCGGCGACTCGCCCTTCTTCTGTCTCATCGCCGTTGAGTGCTTGCCTACAACATCTTCACGTTCTGGACCATTGGGCGGCATAGTACTGCTTTGCGGAACTTTTCGATAAAGCGCCGACTGCTCCTTTCATCGCCTTTTTGATCCTTTTCCTTCAGGGCTTTGCATACTGGAACAAAGGGTGGAGTCTGCCCTTTCGGCGAATCGCCAAAGGTTCTTGGTGATGCTCATGCTTCAGCTTCTTCGTTCTTCTAAGCCTTTTTGTTCCTTTTTGCGCCTAAGTGTCCATGCTTCCACTAAAATTTCAAATACCTGAAACTTAGGAGTTTTCATCAGATATTGAGACAAAATAGGCATTTGAGGACACTATTTCTATCAAAATAAAGCCCTAAATGAGTCCAATTTGTGGACTCATCAACACCCCCAACTTAAACTTTTGCTTATCCTCAAGCAAACTTGAATTCAGCCGTTCAAAAAGGGTGTCTCAAACAGTGCTACACAAGACTCAATCATGAGTGCACAAAACAAGACTCAATTTACTTCTGTAAGGATCAATTATGTACTCAAAGATTCAAGTTGTGACACACCATTACCAGAGATTCTCATGCTCGCAATACTTGCTACTTATGCAAGTTCAAGCTCAACAAAAAGTATCTAAATGCCCTCACATGAAGAATGATTCCATATTCACACACATAGGGTAATCAATTCAAAATCAGGAATCTGATGCAACGCTCACACTCAAAAAGAGGAACACAATGCATGTTTTCACCCATATATTTGCCCTTTTTTTTCAATCGACTTTTGATTCTGTTTTACTCAAGATCAAAAAGGTCTTTCTAAGGCTTTTAATGGGGATGAGCTCAAAGGTATGGTCATTTAGGCTCAGTTTTCATGGGATGTGGTATTCTCAAGGCATTCCCTTCTTTTCCTTTATCGATTCTCTTTCTAGTGCTTCTAAATCACCTATTTATTTACCCTCATGGATTGCTTGGAAACCCGATTTCTTTCGTACTTTTTTTTTTGAATTGAATTGAAGGGGTATCCACTTATGGAATACTATGGGTTAGGGGGGACTTTTTCTTGCACTTCATGACTTCTCCTTTTCCTTTTCACCACATCCCCAACTTAGGCTTTTGGCATAAGTTGGCTATTCGCTAAACCACCACTCAAGAGAATTGTAGGTAGTGGTTCAAGTAAGGTTTAGGGTTCATCAAGGTTCTTCTAAAGAAAGGTAAGGCTCAAAGGGTGTTCAAAAGAGTTTGACACGCTCACGGGTAGGCCACCAAAGAGGTATATGTCAAATTTGGCTCACACTCTTTAAAGTTTCCTAAAATCATTTCACAAGGACACCTTTCTAAATCAATCAGACTAACAAGGCAAATTCTACGTTTATTCATGCAAGTTTCAAAGGAAGCTAATCACACAAGGCATCGACACTTAAGTCAAACAAGACTACACACTTTTGCTAGTGTGCCATAAGGTGTGGCCCTCAACCCACCACAAATAAAATCATTTGTCCTCAAATGCAAGTAATAAGAATCCAAAAGTAGATGTAAGCAAGATAGAGAGGAGTGTAGAAAAAGGTCCTAGATACGCAGTCTCTCTATCTGCTGGGGCATCAGTTCCCAGAGTACTCTCAGATGGAAAAGCAGTGCCAGATCCACTAGGGGTTGCTGTGGACGTAACTGTCTCTTCTAGATCGGCCAGATCTCTGAATATGCTCACATCTTGGCTCTCTCTTATCTCCTTAACCTGTGCTGCTATCAACTCTTCGTCGGTTTCTGCATCTAACTCCTCCTATGCTGCACCATCCCCTTGCACATCTTCGGTGGTCACAGTAACATCCTTATCATTTGTTCTCTCTACGATTAAAGTGAAGTCGGTACACTTAAGGTAATCTACGGCTTTCCTCAAACTTGCAATCTCATCTTTTAAGGTCGTCACCTTAGAGGTTTCCCGTTGTTTGCTCTCACAAGCCATAACTCTCACTGTCAAGGCATCAAGAGAAGTCTGAATGGGAGTAAGTGCTGCTATTATGGCCCTGTCAATCATCTATGGAACAGACCTTCCTAGTTTGGTAGCTCTGACATTAGCTGAATAGGCCAACTGCCCCATCTTCAGGATCATGGCCTGAGTGATTCTAGCAGGCTGGTAGGATGAGAAAGCACCTGGAGCCTGTGAGGAAGAAGAAGAAGGAGCTGGTATACCTAAGGGCTCACAAGCCGGGGTGGACGAAGATGTCTCTACTAATAATGAGTCAACATTGACCTCTGGAGAAGTATCTGTTCGGGCTGCTCTTCTCCTGTCGTCCTCCTCTCGTGTAAATTCTGCCTCTATACACCGGATATCAGTGGAGGAAGATACAGTGACTTCTATATCGCTACCAGGCTCTCGAGGCACTCTAGCATATCGGCACAATTCAGTAATCAGAACAGGAAATGGCAGGGATGTCTTTATCTGTTTGGCTCTCAAAGCAATCTCTTGTGAAACTAGCAGTCCTAGGTCGATCTGCCTCCTAGCCGTGATAGAACCAAGGCAAACTGCCTGAGGATGACGCAGGATGGACTTGTTTTGGGATGGCATGATAGTGCTGCTGATGAAGCCAAACCAGTACCAGGAGGCGATGTTCATATCCTTCTTCTCAATAGGAGCTCCAACATCCAACCACCTCGGGGTGATGTCAGAAATCATCGGAGATAACCAACCCTTCAGATCATCTAGAGACGGAACAATAGACAAGCCTTGGTAGGGTAGTACCGAGTGCAGCAGTCGACCTAATACAACATTAATATGCTTGCTGTGACACTCCACCTCCTTGCCTCTAACCAGAACCGACTACACTGGTCGGAACTCACTAGCCTTTTTCTTATTTTTCGAGACCAACCTCCCATAGGCTAAGTAGAATTCCCGAACCCAGGAAGGAATGTAAGAACCTCGTGGCCTAGTGAACTGTTCGAACTCCTGATATCTGAGCGTGTCAATAACCTCATCATGCTTACCTACCAAACCCTCTACGGATAGTAATTTTTCTTCTAGAATGGTTCGTAAACCATCGCCTTTTAGTCTGTTCAGCAACTTGGGTGGAGGTGGAACTACATGTAGTGCAGGAGCCGCTGGAGGTGGTGCTGGAGTTGGCACTGATTCGGTAGTCGGGGGAGTGACAGCTAAAGGGGTTCCGGTAGCTGTGGGATGATTTCTAGCCCTAAGTTTCTCCCTTCGATTTATCAAAGGTTGCTCATCCTCCGACTCAGAAACAGCTGGTTCAACATTTCTGCCCTTCCTAGCGATATGCTTTTTTCGTTTGCCTTTATCTCCTGATGGGAGATCTTGCTTTCTTTTCTCTGAAGGTCATGATCCTCCTTCATTGATTGTAATTCATGTTGCCTTTTTCTAAGGTGGTGCGTTTAGGTTTGTGCGTACCATATCTACAAAAGTTTGTGATTAGTCAAAAGAACAATCACACTAAAACACAGAAAATCTAAAGTAGAAAGGTTTGCCGATTAGTCGGAGAATCGCCAAATATCTTTAGCAAGCTAGGTCGAATTCGCCAAAGGAATTAGCTTGAAATGTAGGTAAATAAGCGATGAAAAAGTCTATATGGCGAGATGCCGACTACTTTCGGTGATGACGAAGTAGTCCGCCAAAAGATATAGTGAAAGAGAGTAGAGGAGGCATGCGAAGGACGGTCTGAAGTCCTAATGGCGAGTCGCCGACTACCTTCGACAAACACGGATGTGTCCGCTGAAAGTTATAGATCTCTCAGAATTATCGACATGAATGAAGGGCAATCTAAGGTCAGTAGGCGAACTGCCGAATCGTTTGGCAAGCACGACCCAGCTCACTGAATGATTCATCGTGCCTATTTTTCAACTCACTTCTTAGAATCGACCTTACAAGCACTGAAAGTGATATTAAACCATGCAGACATGAAATTCACACAAGACCCATACTTCCCATTATTCCGAAATACTCAGACTTCTTCCTGTCCTGCCAAATTTTAGCCATTTAACTACGATCACCCTTTAGAGTGTCATCACCCATTCCTTCATTGAGCAACATTTTTTATTTAGAACAAATGTGGGCTCTTTAGGTGTTACCCAACTAATACAATGACAATAGAGCGGGACCCATTTCCATCGCAATCAAATTAAAGCACAAAGAACAAGGCATTCGACTATTAAAATATTTCATGCAAATAAGTTCGGATTACACATAGCACATCAAATTATTTCTATCAGAGAGGCCCAGCACACGTCATCCTTATACTACAATTGCAAAAGAGTGCAAAAACTTTTAAGATAAATTCGGGGTTTTACGGGCTAACCTTTAATGCCGATCAAATGGCTTTTTGAAATGCTAGGCAGCAAAGAGATTGAACCTCAAGCACTATTTACCAATTGAAATACTAATGGAAAGGTAAAAATCTAAGAAAAAGTACCTTTGGTGTGATTTTGAGGAGTTTGAGACGAGGGAAAGTGAGAGATTCAAACATTTTGATGTTCTGCCTTTATATAACCGTTCAGTTCTCTGTCATTCGACGATGTTAGTCTTATCGCCAATAAAATCGGCGATGCACCGAATGCATACTTACCTCGTTGATTTTTACAGGACATCCCTTATTTTGAGGTCCCAATGGCGGATTAAGTCAGAGTCGCCGAAAGATTCGACGACTTGCCCACTGGGTCCTTGGCTCGCCAACTTGCACTTTTCAGCACCTTTCTCATTTTACCCTACAAAATCAGCACACCATTATTCGAACAGAATAATTAAAAGCAGTAAAACCTTGGGTGCCTCCCAAGAAGTGCCTTATTTTACGCCGTGGCACAAGGTAAGTTCTATCTCACTCTCCGTTATTGGGGTTAGCCACAGTGTCACTAGGTGACCCCAATATGTCATTTGGATGGAGATGAGGTACTGCAAAACTCAGGAATGACCTGATTAGCTGTATTGATCTAAAGTGTTATCCAATCATTTGATTTAACACTTCAACATTCTCCTTTATTTCTTCCAACACCCGATCTTGATCGGTGATCTTTCGGAGAATGATTTGAAGTGTGTCCTCGACACGATTTTTCTCACCATTTCTAGACTTCCTTCGCTCATAAGGGGGAGTGTACCTCCCCCTTCTATTGCATTGGACTTCCACCTCTTAGATTTCGGTCGCCAAGTCATTTAGCTGAGATGACAGGTCGGTCAGCATAAAGTCCTTTTTGACTCCTTGGCTTATTTCAACCAATTTGCCACTACTCTGCCATTCTCATCTAAATGGATGACTCAATGAAAAGAAAAACTAAATGTCAAGTTAGTAAATTACAACTAAGAAGAACAAAAATTTTACTAATCTAAAAATTCTCAAAGAACACCATTCTTTGGCAGCATCGCCATTTTGATGCTTATTGTGACCAACGACACTAACCTACGGCTCGAGTGTCTAAGATGGTCGATAGTATAGTAACCTAACTAAAGGTTGGGGTCGTGTCCCAAGGGAGTGATTTTGAGAATTGATAGAAAAATAAAATTTAGCTCAAATTAGTCGTAGCTAAAGACATTAACGATTAAAAACATAGTAAATTAAAGGAGGCGACAAAAAAGTGTCAAATATCAATTGGGGTTTTGTCACAAGTAGTAAAAACAATAAAAATTAACAAGAAGATCAAGTATGGGGAAATGTTCTTGGGGTGTGACCACAATACAAGTTGAGATAAATCGTTGGGTACATGCTTTCAATAGGAAATTTGCAAGATAATAGTGACTAGGCTAAGCTTGAGGTGGAAATAAGTTCCCTCTCGAGCAACATACCTTGTTTCAAATGGGTTCCTCTCGGACACCCATTTGCCGCATGAAGGCCAGCCTTCGCCTTACCCCACTCACTCTCTCGAGCTGAGTGTTAGGATATGGGACTAGGGCTCACCCTCTCGGGTTGAACCTCATGTCGACCCACTCCTTAGGCCATCAGTCTAGTGGTTTTGGTTTTGCAACCTCCCTCTCGGGCAAGCCGAAAACACATAGGTGGTTTTGTATTTGCAACTACAAATCCATTAAATTAAACCACAACAACTAGGTGAAATCACCATTAAAGTAGCTTACCCTCCACGAGCCTTCCCACACCAACTCAGCTATCATACTCTCCTCGTGGGCCATGAGGCAATGGCTTAGCCATCATACTTCAACCCTCACACCAACTCACCCTCGTGAGCCTTACCACGAGTCGTGGTCTTCAGCACGAGCCATGAAGTCACTCGTGAAGAGGAGGCTGATTTTTGGCAGATTTGGGGATGCTACTAGCTTGCCCTCCACGAACCTATCTACCAGCCGTGGTCTTCAACACGAGCCCTGGTGGTGGGCTCGGTAGGTGGGGCATTTCCTACACCAATGTAGGCTGCCTTAGCCCACACCATTGGCCCTTGCCCTTCTTCCTTGACTCTAACCCTCACGTGTAGCTCTAATTTAGCCTACTAGTTTCGGGGGTGTTAAAATATCTCCCCCTTGGGAATATTTTTCCTCAAATTACGTTTTAGAGACCTTAGAAAAGTAAAGACTCAAGACTAGCAGCCCATAAGGCATGAAGCATCATCAAAATGCACACAAACAAGGAGGAAACATCAATTTAAACACAAACATACTCAATGCACTACAAGGAAGTAGGAACTACATCTAACAACCCATTATGCATGAAATTTCAACATTTCTCATGTTCTTAGGAGGAATTACCTTCTCCAAGCTATAAGAATTCTCAACAAAATCTCATGGGGCCTATATGCAATTTACTCTCAAAAAGCATAATAAAAGCATGTTAATCAATTCATCTCATGAAGTCAAATAGGCAACTCATATATATTGCACAACAACATGAGGGACATCAATTATAAAATTCATTTTCTTACTAAATACAGGCTTTCATGAACATGCATAACATAAGGGAAATCATGGAAAGCTCATATAACACACATGACTCCCAAGCCAATAAAACTCAAGTGAAACTAATTACCTCAAGTTAAAATATGAGGATATCATGACTTCATATCGGCCTCGGCCTCCCAAGTAGCACCATCAACTATGTGATTCTTCCACAACATCTTCACGGAGGCAACTTCCTTGTTTCTCAAACTTTTGACTTGCCGGTCTAAGATCTCAACTGATACCTCTTTATAATCAAGATTCTCTTTAATCTCCAAACCATCTAAGGGAACTATGGATGTTGGATCCCCACCACATTTCTTCAACATTGAGACATGGAACACCGGATGCAACAATGCCAACTCATTTGGCAAATCTAACTCATATGCAGCCTTGTCGACACGCCTCAAAATTTCATATGGACCCATAAAACGGGGACTAAGTTTCCCCTTTTTCCCAAACCTCATAACACCCTTCATGGGTAATATCTTCAAATAAACCCAATCTTGAACCTCGAATTCAAGATCTCTGCTTCTATCATTGACATATGACTTTCGCCGACTTTGGACCGTTTTGAACCTCTCTCTAATAATCTGAATCTTCTCGATAGCCTCATGCAGCAATTCCAGACCTAGGAAAGTGACTTCTACCACTTCAAAGCATCCTAGAAGAGACCTACATCTCCTTCCATAGAGAGCCTCAAAGGGAGCCATGTCGATACTCTAGTGATAATTGTTATTATAAGCAAACTCAATTAACAGCAAATGGTCATCCCAATTGCCCTTAAAATCTATCAAACAGACCCTCAACATGTCTTACAAATCTTAATGGTACGCTACACTTGCCCATATATTTGGGGGTGATAAGTTGATCTAAGCATCACCTTGGTACCAAGCCCATTTTGGAAGGACTTCAAAATCTATGAAGTGAATTGGGTACCTCGATCGAAAATTATAGACAAGGAAACTCCATGTAACCTTACTATCTCTCTAAAATACATCTTAGCATATTCTTTCACCGAGTAGGACACCTTGACGGGAATAAAATGAACGAAATTAGTCATTCGATCTACTATTACCAATATCAAGTCATGTTGTTGCTGAGTACGTGGCAACCCTACAATAAAGTATATGTTCACAACTTACCACTTCCAGGTAGGTATAGCAATGTCTTGTGACAAGCCTCTCGGTCTTTGATGCTCAATCTTCACTTGTTGACAATTACAACTTTTGGCTACAAATTCCGCTTAAATTCAATTGAGGAATGAAGACTTGACTTGCAATCCCTAGCTTGGACCCCTCTTCTTCATGTTTTCTACAGAGAGAAATATTTGGGAAGATGATTTTGATTTCTTTTGGAGAATTTGAGAGAATTACTTTCAATAGGGAAATTTTAGAGTTAAAGCACTTATATAGGGGCTTTGGTGAAGTGTAAAACAACATAGTATTAGGTCAAACCAATTAGGAAAATACCCAAATGCCCTTAGGAAAATAAATTCCGCCCGTAATGACGGGTTAGGCTAACGGTCGGTCCTGCATGTCCGTCGACTGGCGTCAGAAACTGGAAATTGAGGCCTTAGACCATGAACCTCATCCACAGACCGTGGATCCAACGACAGTCTGTTGGTCCAGGCTGTGATTCCAACCTTTTAAGCAATTTTCGTTGGCCAATCCACGGACCAGTCCCAAGGTCCGTGGTTCACTTCATGGATCATGGTTGGCCTCCGTCAGATGGCACTAGGAACTTATGAAAACAACTTTTTTTCCCTTTTATGAATCAGAGGTGTTACATTATCTCCCCCTTGGGATCATTCGTCCTCAAATGAGATCCATGCCATGACAAGAGGGGTGGAAACTAACTCTAAAAACCTATCATGCATGCAACTTCATCTAAATGCAATCATCCAAGGAGGAACCTCGCTTCCATGGTAGGAAATATTCAAAACACCACATCATGAAGTCTATATGCAACTCATACTCAAAAGAACATAACATGTATCTATCAATCAAATAAACTCATTTTCTCAAAACTTAATTTTTTCATCAGCATGCATAAATGAGTAAATCATGGAAATGCCTATCTAAGACACATGTCACCAAACGAAGAGTAAACCATGACGAACTCATTACCTCAAGCTAGAGTAGGGGTAGAAGAAAAGAGACAAGGATATCGGGATATCATATCGGCCTCGGCCTACAAATACAACCTCAACTAACTGATTCCTCCACGACACTTTCATTGAAGCAACTTCTTTATTTCTTAACTTCTTGACATGCCCGTCTAAAATCTCAACTGAAACCTCTTCATAAAAAAGATTTTCCTTAACTCCCAAACCTTCTAAAGGGACTATAGGTGTCGAATCCCCAAAACATTTCTTCAACAAAGAGACATGAAAAATTGGATGCACCGATTCCAATTCATTAGACAAATCAAGTTCATAAGAAACATTACCAACACGTCTCAAAATTTGATATGGGCCTACATATCAGGGACTAAGATTACCTTTCATACCAAACCTAATTAAACCCTTAATGGGTGAAATTTGCAAGTAGACCCAATCATGAACATCAAACTCAAAATCTCTTCTTCTTACATCAGCATATGACTTTTGTCGTCTTTCAGTTGTTTCCAACATTTCTCTAATAAGTCGAACTTTTTCCATGGCCTCATGTACCAACTTGAGACCTATTAGGCAACTTCACCCACCTCAAACAAATCTATAGGAGATCTACGCATCCTACCATACAATGTCTCAAATGGAGCCATAACAATACTCGAGTGATAGCTATTGTTATAAGCAAACTCAATCAAAGGAAAGTGATCATCCAAATTACCCTTGAAATAAATCACACAAGATCTCAACATATAATCCAAAAATTAGATAGTACGCTCCGCTTGCCCATCGGTTTATGGATGAAAGGTCGTACTAAGCTTAACACGAAAACCAAGACCCTTTTGAAATGATCTCCAAAATTGAGAAGTTAATTGGGTACCACGATCGTAAATAATGACCAACGGCACTCCATACACTTTTACCATTTATGTCAAGTACAGCGTAGCATAATATTCCGGCGAATAAGAAACCTTGACGAGAATTAAATGAGCTGATTTCGTCATTTGATCTACTATAACCCAAATCAAGTCATGTTGTCGTCGAGTGCGAGCCAAACAAACAATAAAGTCCATATTCACATCTTCCCAGTTCCAAGTAGGAATGCTAATGTCTTGGGACAAACCTCCCGGTTTTGATGCTCAACATTCACCTGTTGACAATTAGGTCACTTAGCGACAAATCCCGTAATATCCTTCTTCATCCCATTCCACCAATAGAACTCCCGCAAATCACGGTACATCTTGGTGGCTCCCGAGTGAATAGAATAACGAGAACTATGAGCTTCTGACAAGATTGGTTCCCTCAAGTCATCAACATTAGGAACAAACAAACGACCTTAATATCTCAGTACACCATCTCCCCCATAGGAGAAAGTCTCTTCGGACATTTTAAGCACCGTTTCCTTCAAGTAGACCAAAATTGGATCAAGACCTTGCTTAGCTTCACGTCCGCAACGAAAGATGATTATGAACCATTGTGAACCATAACACCACCCTTGGTAGAGTCCACAAACCGAACACCCAACCGGGCCAATATGTGAACATCTCGAACCAACTCTTTCTTATCTTCTTCAATATGAGCCACACTACCCATAGAGAACACTAATATCAAAATCTTTCAATAACTCTAGCCACCTACTTTGGTGAATATTTAGATCCTTTTGATTAAACACGTATTTCAAACTCTTGTGATCGGTAAGCACATCAACATGAACACCGTACAAATAATGCCTCCAAATCTTTAAGGGAAAAATAATTGCCGCTAGTTCAAGGTCATGTGTAGGATCATTCTTTTCATGAACCTTAAGTTTCCTTGATGCATAGGCATTAAACTTTCAATTTTGCATAACTACACATCCTAACCAAAGAGGCATCACAATAGACCACAAAACCATTAGTCCCTTGCGATAAAGTTAACATCGGAGGTGATGTAAATCTACCCTTCAATTCCTTAAGGCTCTTCTCACAAGCTTCAGACCATATTAACTTAGCCTTCTTTTGAGTCAATGTTGTCAAAAGAGAGGTAATCAAAGAGAACCCCTCAACAAACCTTCTGTAGTAACCATCTAATCCCAAGAAACTTCTAATATTCGAAGGGGATAGAGGTCTAGGTCAAATCCCGACCGCATCCGTATTCTTAGGATCTACCTCAATACCCTTACTGGAAATAATGTGACAAAGAAATGCTACGAACCTTAGCCATAACTCACATTTACTAAATTTTGCAAAGAGTTGTTGGTCCTTTAGAATTTGTAACACAATCCTCAAATGATCAATATGCTCATCCTCACTTCTCGAATAGATTAATATATCATCAATGAAGACATCACAAACATGTCATGGTAGTGTCTAAACACCTTATTCATCAAATCCATGAATCTCACCGGAGCATTAGTCAAAACAAATGACATTACCAAAATCTCGTTAGGCTCTAGTTTAACTTACTAGTTTTCTAGGTCGTTACATTATCTCCCCCTTAGGAACATTCGTCCTCGAATGACACTTTTAACACTTTACAGAATTAATGACTCAAGACTGGCAGCCCATCATGCATGAAACATCATAACCAATGCACAAAACTAGGAGGAAACATCAACTCCGTCTCAAACATACTCCATGCAACACAAGAAAGTAGGAACTACATCTACAAACTCATTATGCGTAAGAACATCAACATTTCTCATTTCATTTGAGGAATTACCTTCTCCAACTCAAATCATGCTTATCATAACATCATTAAGCAGATTATGCAATTACTCTTAAAAGCACATTTAGGCATGTTCAACAATTCACCTCATGAAGCATATAGGCAACTCATACTAAATGCACATCAACATGAGGGACATAAATCATAAAAACTCATTTTCTCATTTAAACATGAATTCATCAAGAACGTGTATAACATAAGGGTACTATGGAAACACATAATCACACATGACTCCAAAACATGAAACAAGCTACAAGGAACTCTTGGTCTCAAGCGGCTAACATGAAAATATAACAGGAACCTTAAAAAGACATTTATAGCTATAATAAACTATCAACATACCAATGCCTTCATCCGGAAGAGCTCATTTGTCCTCTCTAGCCCGAAGTACATAGAAACGATTTTTCTTTGGAGCATTAGGATCCGGGTCATTAAGACAAACTTGTTTGGCCTCTCTTCCTTTGGCCGTAAGAGTAGGGAAATCTTTCACTTTATGATTAATCTTTCCACAACTAGAGCACCCATTATTACCGTCTAGGCACTTCCCATAATGCTTCTTTCCACAATTGTGGCAAGTAGGTTTAGGAGATGGAGATCCATTACCTTTATCTTGGTTAACCCTAGGAGTTCTAGAAGAATCTTGATTAAAGGCTCTCTTTTTGAACCTTGGGTGACCTTGCTCATCGGATGTAGTTCTCTTTATCTCCCTATTCTTTTTCTTAATTTTTAACTCCTCAATTTGTTGATTAAACACCATAAGCCTAGAGATATTCATGTCATCAGTATCCTCTTTGGAACACCTCGTGGGTAGTGCGAGCACTCTAATGGTGACCACTGAAACTTACCCTTTTTCTAAGTCAACTTAGTCTATGGAGAAGCTATGGATGAATATCCTTCCACAAACCTTCTCTAATAACCAGCTAAACCCAAGAAACTTCTTATATCTGTAGGAAAGGTAGGTCTGGGCCACTATTTCACCGCCTCTAATTTCTGTGAATCCACTCTGATACCTTTGCTAGATACTATATGCCCAAGAAAAGCAACTGATTGTAACCAAAACTCACACTTGCTAAACTTAGCGAATAACTAGCGATCTTTGAGAGTTTGCAGGACAACCCTCAAATGAGTTGCATGTTCTTCCTCATTCCTAGAGTAAATGAGGATATCATCAATAAAGATGATAACGAACAAGTCCAAATATTGCTTGACCACCTTGTTCATCAAATCCATGAAAGTTGCAAGAGCATTGGTTAGTCCAAATGACATAACTACAAATTCATAATGACCATACAGAGTTTTAAAGGTGTAGACACGTAATTTGTGATCGAACTTAAGTTTAACACCATTTTTAAAGCTTAAATATTTTATAAATCTAAACTAAATATTTTGACTTTTATCTTATTTTATTAAGTTTATTTTAAAAGATTTGAAAAAAACAGAAATAGAATCACTTTTTAAGGTAAGTTTTATTTTCAATTGTTTAAAAAATAAATGAAAAGTTACAAAAAAAATATGTGTTTTCTTTAATTAAGATTAATAATAAGCTAGTATTTCTTAATTATATTTTTAGATTAGCTATTCAATTATTATTTTAATTTTATAATTAGCTAATATTTTTATTATTATAATTGTTATATTAATTATTAAAAAATAATAATAGTCTTATCCCCATTACTCTTCCCATTTTCCACAACCCTCAACCCATTCCCCCACTCCTCACACAACTCACGCGACACACACACACTACTACTACTACTACATATACAACTTTGCAGCACAACCAAAAGAAAAAGAAGACCAACAAACATTCAAAGGGGATACCAACATATTTTTTTCAAACACAAACACACACACAAAACGTACGAAAAATGAAGAAAACAAAAGAAAAAAAAAGGACAACCAACATATATGCACAGATGCACACTACAAAAAAATCCACAACACACAGCAAAACCTTTTCTTTCTCAGCAACACACTGACACGAGAAAAAGAAAAATCATCCAAAAACACCATCCAACACGTATAAGAAAAAACACCCTCATATTATATTTTTTTTCCATTCACAAACAAATGTTGAGTTTGAGGGTTGCTTTCTGGGTTACAAGTTCGTGGTTCCTCTGTGGAATTATTTTATTTTCGTGAATTGATTTTCATAAAAGGTATCATTTAATTTTTATTGTATTATTTCATTTCATGATTATATAATACTTGATTCTAATGTTATGTTGTTGCTTAAATTTTATATGTGTTTAATTTTGACAGTAATATTGAAACATTTCCTATTTGTTTTACTCTACGTTATCTGTTATTTGTATCGTAGGCTACTATCAATTAAGTAACTATTATATCAAACCAAAATTAACCTCATACCTGAAAGAATTAAATTCTAATAATTTGTTTAGTAAAATTAACTAAAATTAAAGATGTTTATTTTAGAAAAATTAAGAGATGAAGAGTTACTCATTTTTATTTTTTTTTAACGCCCTTTGTCATAACTTGTAGGTATACTTAAAATGTAAATGTGTCTTTGTCAAATTTGAATATGAAATAACTTTTATTTTTTAAATTTTTTTTATTTTTTTAATTTAAATAGTATTTATGAATATAAAGAGTAAAAAAATAATTTAGTCACTACTAATACGCTTAAGCTTTGTAGAAATAGGTAAGCATTAGGATGGATATATATATGACCCGTTAAAAATATTTGTTCGATTAAAAATGTGGATACACATCTTTTTCTTGAGACATTAAATAAACTCAAGGATGCGGTGACGCACCTTGTCCAATAATATAATTATATTTTATTATATTAAAATAACACTTTTAGATAAAGTTAATAGGTGTGATGCGGAAAAGACAGTTATGCCTCTAAATTTCATGACCAAGAATGCGGTTATGAATCTAGGTTCAGACTAATAAAAATTCAACAATAAAAAAAAAGCAAATCATGGCCTGTAGACACAATATATCCAAAAATAGTAAAAAATAAGTACAAGTCAATAAAAGCGACCGTGCTAGAACCACGGGACTCGAGGGATGCCTAATACCTTCCCCTCAGTCAATAGAATTTCTTACCCAAATTTCTAGTTCGCAGACCAAATAAAGAGTCATTTCCTTTTGATTAGGGATTAAACAAAAAGGTGACTTGGAACACCATAACACAATTCCAAGTGGCGACTCTGAAAAATAAAAATAATTCCTAATCAATACCGTCACTTAAAATGGAAAAACCTTTCTGCCCGCGAAAAAGGGGTGTCACAAAAGGCTGTTTTCGGGATGTCACTAACTGTTACTCTGAGTTGATGATAACCTGATCAGAGGTCTATTTTCAAAAAATTACTAGCACCCTCAAGTTGGTCAAACAAGTCATTTATCTTGGGGATAGGGTACTTATTCTTTATTGTGACCTTGTTTTACCGCCTGTAACCAATGCACATTTTGAGAGAACCATCTTTCTTTTTCACGAACAACACTGGTGCACCACATGGGGAAATACTAGGTCTGATGAAGCCTTTAGCTAGAAGGTCTTTCATCTGCTCCTTCAATTCCTTAAGCACAGTTGGAGCCATTCTATAAGGAGGAATAGAAATAGGTTAGGTATCTAGAAGGAGATCAATTCCATAGTCGATTTCCCCTTTGGGAGGAACGCCGGGAAGATCTTATGGACACAGTTCAGGAAACTCATTTACTACTAGAATTGACTCAAGAGTTGGGGTTTTGGAGCTGGAATCCTTAACCTGAACTAGATGATAGAGATAGCCCTTAGAGATCATCTCTAGCCTTAAGGTAGGAAATGAATCGACCCATAGGCATTGAGCTACTACCCTTACATTCTAAGACTGGTTCGCTTGGAAACTAAAAATGAACTATCTTAGTTCTACAATCGACTAACACATAACAGGAATGTAGCCAATCCAGGCCTAGAATATTATCAAAGTCTACCGTTTCTAACTATACAAGATCTGTTGAGGTGACTTTCTAAGAGACTATGACTGGGAAACTCTTGTATACCCGTCTAGCTATATCAGGGTCACCGACTGGAGTAGAGAGTGAGAAGGGTTGTGAGAGAGTTTCTGGAGTGACACTGAAGTTTACTGCTATATAAGGAGTTACAAAGGAAAGAGTAGCCCATGGATCTAACAAAGAATAAACATCTATATGAAAGACTCGTAACGTACTATTGACCACATCAGGAGAATCTTCCTTGTCTTGGCGAGCCTAGAGAGCATACAACCTATTTTGGCGTGTACTGCCACCTGTACCAGATGAAGCACCCGTCTAAGTTGGAAAACCTACTGGAGTTGTTGGAGCTGTAGACTAAGCCATACTATTATTGCCTCCTAGACCCTGTTTAGATGAAGGAAACTCTCTCAACCTATGACCAGACTAACCACACCCAAAACATCCTTTGTTTCTTGTAAGACACTCGCCCGGATGGTTCTTACCACACTTTGGACAAGTTGGGTAGGTTTTGGTACCTGAAACACTTCCCTTAGACATAAAGCTTTATGCCCTACATTTTTTATCCTGTCGAAACCTGGAGGATGGAGCACTAGCTGTTGAAGGTTTTGGGGTTGAAGATTTTTGCTGAAACTACGAGCGATTTCAACCACCCGATTTTTTCTAAGAGCAACCATAGTTGTCTGTCTTAGGATTTTTGTTGTCCTTAGCATGTTCCCTAAGTTTATCTCCCTCAAACTATTGAGCATGAGTCATAATCCTAGAGATATTCATATCCTCTAACAACATCACATTTCTGCGCTCTATCTTCACCAAGTCAGATACCCTAAATAGGAACTTACTCATCTGTGCCCTGGAATCGGCAACCATATGTGGAGCATACCTGGAAAGCTGGGTGAACTTAGGTCCGTACTCTTAGACCGTCATAGAACCTTGCGTCAAATTCATGAACTCTTGAGCTTTTGCCTCTCTCAACTCTCATGGAATGAACCTGTCAAAAAAGCTCTGGTAAAACACTCCCAAGTCACAAGATCTGCATTCTGAGCCCTGTTTTCCTTCCTTTGAGTGAACCAAATGTGAGCTACATCCGTGAGCTGGTAGGACGTCAAGTCTACCCAATCATTTCTAGTTACGTACATCACTCCAAAAATCTTCTTGACCTAATCAATAAAGTTTTGGGCAGCCTCACCAACTTGCGACCCTAGAAACTCAGGCGGATTCATCCTCACAAAATCACAGACCCTAGCTGCCACTAATGCACCTCTAGCATTTGGACGAACTGGAACTTGGTAAATGTTTTGCATGGCTACACTCTAGGCCAAAAGCCGAATGGGATTCTGAAACTCTTCAATCGAAACTTTATGGTCTAGGACAAGAGGAATTGCGTTAGCATTGCAGGCATTAGCATTTCTTGCATAAAATCTATGAGGAGGCATGATCTGAAATGCATAACATCGAGTTAGAAAGAAGATCATACCCATCCACTATAAGAATAACAAGGAGAGTGAATTTTCTTAAAACATTTTGTAGCCTCCCTCTCATTAGATATGGTGCACTTTACACCCATGAAAATGATTGTACTTAGTGCGGCTTTTCATACATCCTAGGACTCTTAAACCTAAGGCTCTTATACCAAGTTTGTCATACCCCGAGACTAACCCCTTGACGTAAACACAGGACCTAGGATCATGAATGACCCCCAGGTAATCCTGAGCTGGCATATCATAGCATACTAAGATAAATGGAAATGAAAATTATTGTGCAGAAGCCTAAAACATGATAAATGAAATGATGGGGGATACCCATTCTATGTCTAAGTATATAAAAGACAGAGAGTTCAATAACAACTGAAAGATCAAACTCAGTCTAAAACTGAATCTATGTCTGAATGAAAGCCTCTAACTAACTAGTGATGTTGGGACATGCCCCCTGCTAACTTTAGCAACACTGAAACTGAATGACTGAAAGTAAAAGAAACCATGTCTACCGTCCTCAAAAAATGAGGACTCACCACTAATGCTGCTAAACTGGAGATTGGGAACGGATCTATGTATGATCTGAATGTTGAGGACCTGAGTATGCGTCAGTACTTAAAATGTACTGAGCGTGCAGGATAGAATAAAGCTGAACCATATACATAACTGAACAAAGCATACTAAGCAGTGATATAAGATGAACAAAATAAATATGTTGAAAGTCATGAATATGAACTAAACTGAATGCAATGACCAAATTATAACATGCTAAAAGTGAATACTGAACTATACTGATAACCTGGTCAATGAAATAGAGTTTGATTGTGGGAGCTACTAATAACCGACATAAAACCACGTGAGCTAAACATGGAGTTCGATATATATGCCCCATCGAGAGGACCCAATATACCTTGCCAGAGGTATAGAGGCATGACTGGCATGATCACTAAAATGATGCCTACAGAGAGGACTTATAAGCCTACGGGAGCACGTAGTTCTGGGATTTTGAGGGTGGCAAACCCTAGTCCAACTCGGTATTAAGCCTACTCCCAACTAAAATGTGTAAATTATAACATAACCGAAGTAAACTAGATAGCTCAATATTCTAACATACTAACTGAAAAATGCAAGATTGAGTACTGGTAATGAATCATTTGCAAACTGAGGCATGTATATCTGTTTATCTATCCTAGCTAGTGTAATTCATGAACTAAAATAACTACACAACTAGGGTTCTGTGATTCATGCAAGAATCTACGCAAAACAACACTACGACATGATAATCTGATTAAGAATGTTACATTAACTAAATCATAATAATTATCTGAAATTCTAGAAACCCTAGGTCTAGATAATATGAAGGGAATCAAGAATCTCACTTAATTCTAGGGACCTAATGGGTGAAAGGAACCCACTAGTGAAATCCTACATACTCGGTGACGAATTCGACGGAGAAATCTTTTTAATTTCTAGGCTGGTACTGAAGAAAACCTTGTTGATGTTCTTGAGGATGCTAACGCCTGAATTCTCTTCTTTTTGCTCTAGTTTTTGTTAAATTAGGTGAATAATCGATTAGGGTAAGTTCTAATTAAGTTACTAGGCTTAAACTAACAAAAACTACGTAGTTTAGGGGTTAAACGATGTAGTTTAGGTGTCCAACGCATAGGGAAGAAGACCAAAATGAGACCACTTAAAATCTTACATGGCCTGACCATGGACGCAATGACGGACCCTCACAAGGACCACAGTCTGTCGTATGGGCCGTAGTTCTTATGCAAGTAACTAATGGTTTCTGGGTGGTCCAACCACGAGCCCTACCAAGGCCCGTGTGAGGGATTACGGATCGTGAAGGTTACTGTGGTTCTCCATTTGGGCTGGGTATGATGGTTCGGGTTCACGGATACCACAACGGCTCATCGTCAAGACCATGACAAGTGGAGGGATCTATGGTCTGACGCTTGAACTTGGTCGATTCTGCCTGGCTTACAAGATCCTTCCGACGGTTCATGGTGTAGTCCCGACCTGTGAAGGGTCCTATGGTCCACCTCTTTCGAGAGGACATGATCCACGGGCAGGTCAACAGACCGTGGTTCCTCTCACGGTCCGTGAACCCTGTCGTGGCTCACAACTTTTCTGCTACAAAGTCCAAGTTTTATTTCTGAGGTGTTACATCAGCCGACTAGAAATCAAGGTCAACATGACCAATAACGTTACTAACAACTCAACACACTAATCACCAAGCCTTTCATAATGCTTGGACCGGACAGGGCCTCGGCCTAATCAAAATCTTCAAAAAGAAAAATATGGAAACCTTTGAAGCTCTAGCAGCCCCTGAAAGAAAGGGTTCGATCAATCTGCTTGATAGGAAGTTATGCTACTCGAGAGATCTCTCTTGTCATCACTTACGACCTTCAGGCATGAATGCAGCGACACCAAGCAAGGGGTGTCAGTACAAAATGATATTCTGAGTATGTAAGGTGAACTGAAAGTTGAAACTGAAGTATAATTATTGAATGAAAAGGGCAAGGGTGAAACAAAAGTATACTACCTTAGCTCCCTATAACATGAAAATATAAGCATGTAACAAGCAGTAACCTAAAGTGCCCCCAATAAGCCTGGTAGGTACAAACATCACACAATCCCTATGTAACATGCAATAACCTGAAGTGCCCCCCATAAGCCTGGTAGGTACAAACATCACACAATCCCTATATGTCCTAAAAAGCACAAACAATTGTTAAATACCAATATTAGCCCCTGTAACACCCGAAAAACTAGTTTGTGAAACTAGAGCCTTGCGTGGGAGTTCTAGAGTTCAATGTGTAGGTTAATGTTGTAAAATGTCTTTGCGTACTTAGGATAAGATTTGTAGGGGTTAACTGTCAAGGTACGACCCCCCAAGAACCAACCAAGGGTCCTTGAGAAGGACCCTAAAGCCTAACCCCAAAACTGCCCAAAAAGGGCCACCTACGGATGGCACCTTCGGCCATGAGGTGGACCCACGCCCCATAGGTGGGGATAGTTGATGAGTCCACAAATTGGACTCTTTTAGGGTTATCTTTTAATAGAAATTGTGTCCTCAAATGCTTATTTTATCTCAATATCTGATGAAAACCCTTATGCTTCAAGTATTTGAAGTTTGAAGGAAAGCATGGACACTACGTCGCAAAAAAGAATGAAAGGGTTGAAAAAATGAAGAAATGAAGGCCTGAGGATCGCCGAGTAAACTTGGCGAGTCGCCAAAGGGTCTTGCTACGCCTTTTGTTCCAGTGTGCTGAGCCCTGAAGGAAAGGATCAAATCGGCGGAAAAAAGGAGCAGTCAGCGCATCACCGAGAAGTTCCATGAAGCAGTACCATGTCGCCCAATGACCTAGAGCATGACGACTTTGAAGGCTAGTGCAAGATGGCGATGAACTACACAAAAAGGGGAATCGCCTAGTTGATCGGTGATTTCGACTAACGACGCTGAAACATCCGTTGCAGCACAAATCTGTGAAAACTATAAATACTAGTTAGAGTTGTACAATTATTATAATTTTAAAATAGAATAGTACTTTTTGATATTTTTTCTCTAAGTTTGAGATGGTTTTGAAGACTTGAAGAACCAAAGGGTTTCATCTTCAAGATTTGGATTTGGGTCTCTTCGATTCTTCAATTTTGGCTTGTAACAAGATTTAAATCTTCATACCCAGTTAAATGCGAGCTCAATTTGGTATAAATTTCTATCTCTTATACATGTGTGGCTAAAAACCCCAATTCTTGGGGTATAATTTTGCGAATATGGGTTAAGATAATGGTTGGGTCTTGCTTGCTGATAGTTTAATCATAGTTTAATTGTCATCTTGTTTAGTAGTTATGAATGAATTTAATGAATTTGTAGTTTCAAATATAAGTTTATTTATATATTTTGTCTTTCTGGAGAGAAAGGTTGTAAAATTGAAACTACTAAATTGATGGCCGTGGGAGTGGGTCGACATGAGGTTCAGCTCAAGAGAGTGAATCCTAGTCTCATTCCCACACACTCAGCTCACGAGAGTGAGTGGGTTAAGGCGTAGCCTGGTCTTCATGTGGCAAGTGGCTGTCCGAGAGGAACCCATTTGAAACGGGGTAAGTTGCTCGAGAGAGAGCTTATCCCCCTTAAAGTTTAGCCTAGTCACAATTATTCTATGAATCTTCTATCGAAATCATGTACCCAATAATCAAGCTTAACCCATATTCCCGTCACATCCCATGGATCCCCTCTCATTATTTAGAAATCCTTGTTTATTTTTTTATTTTTTACTTACTAGTGACAAAACTCCATTGTTAATTGACACTCTTGTGTCCCCCTTTAATTTACAATATTTTTAATCGGTAATGTCTTTAGCTACGACTAGTTAGAACTAAATTTTATTTTTCTATTAATTCTCAAAACTACTCTCTTGGGAACGATCCCGACCCTTGGTTGGGTTACTAAACTATTGTACGATCGTAGACACTTGCATCAGAAGTTGTGTCTTGATTACGCAAACATCAAAATGGTGCCGCTGCCGGTGAGTGGTGTTGTTTGGGAATTTTTAGTTAAGTAGAATTTTTTATTCTTCTTAGTTTTAGCTTTACTAATCTAATTTGTAGTTTTGTTTTGCTTGTTTGAATATCAATGCAGGGAAATAAGAATGGATGATCATTATGGGTACCACACGGACCATCCCCTCTTGAAACCATGAACCTAAGTGACAACCTCCTGACATTCAAACAAGTAGGGAATGAGACAATTCAAGAAATGTGGCTGAAGTTTCAACCAATGCTACAACCATGCCCATCTCATGGAATGTCTAACAAGACAATGTTGGAGTGCTTCTATCGGGGTCTTGGCCCCGAATATAGGAGCATAGCTGATCAAATTTTCAAGAGCGGTATGCTCCACCAGCCCTACGAAGTTGTCGCAACACTCCTTGATGGTATGGTTGAAACTAACAAGGAGGCCCAAAAGAAACACGAGTGGGACGCACAAGTGGATCAAGTAGACATTCTGTCCAAATGAGTCATGGAGTTGGAAGCACAAGCCATGAAAAAGGAAAAGAACTTCTTCCTTCGAGAATGTAGATACGGGAAGAAGCATGAGGATATGCAAATGGATTATGGTCTTTCACTCATTCAACAAAAACTGGAAGAACAAGACAAAAAGTTGAATGAGATGAAGGACAACATTGAAATGTTGAATGAAACGTCTGCCTCAAACTCCATGACTATTCAGCTACAGGATGCTCAGATCACCCATCTGATGATAGGTCGCTATCCACCGTTCACCGAGGACTCGCCTAACTACACCATGGCTGACTCTGAGGAAGAAGAATAGTTGTTGACTTTCATTGTGCCACGACGTTCACTAAGGCGATGTTTGGGAGGCAACCCAAAACCGTTTATTGCCTTCTTTTTCTTTGATAATATAATGGTGTGTTAATTGTGCAGATGGAAATGGGGAGAGTGAACGAAAAGTGCAGATTGGCGAGAAACAGGTCCAATCAGTGAATAACCAAACGTTTTGGCGACTCCAAACTAGACCGTCGTTAAACTCAAGACCACTTTGCATTGGAGTCTGTAAAACTCGGCGAGCACAGGAAATTTTTGGCGAACCGCCGACCGTGTCGGTGATCTTGACAGGTCATGGAGGTTCTATAAATTTCGGCAAAGAAACTAAATAGTCGGTGTTCCACCGAGTGAGTAGGCGAGCTTGACTAATGTCGTCGAGTAGGTAAAAACTAGACTGTTTTTGCAAGCCAAAGGTTTAAAAGTTTCAACTTCATTCACTTTCCCTCACTTTTTATCTGTCCAAACTCACACCTGCACTCTAGTTTCTATATTTCTTGCACTTTAGAGCATTTTAGTTGTTGAATTGTGCTCGGACTTGGATTACATTGATGGTTAGCATTTCAATCCTCTCCTTAGCAACACAAAAGGTTAGTTCTCTATGCCCCAAGTTTAATTTATCATAAACTATACTTGTTTGCAATAGCATGATCTGGTTGAAGTGTTCTACTCCTACTTGAGAGGATTAGATTGTTTACATGCATGATTTAATTTGATATCCTTGCTCGGGTAGTTGTGACTGTTGAATTCCCATAATTGCATGCCTTTAACTAGATTAAAATTTGAGGGGTTGTGTTTGGGTGTCATGGGTCCTACCTTAGTTTTGCTGGTACATGCTTTGATTTTTTTTTCATGAGTTGCAGGGTTAAATTCGAGAAGTTTGGTTGAAAACAGGCATGTTGGGCCGTTTGGCGAGCTGGGTCGAGCTCACCAAACCACTCGGTGGTTCACCTAATGTCCCCATCTCGCTTTTGATTTCATCCTATATCTGATAATTAATTTTGTAACTTTCGGTGAGAAGCTTGATGTTGTAGAAAGCATTTGGTGACTGTTTTATTTGGAAAATATTTATTTGACTGGTTTAAGAGTCGCCACTTAATTTTTAAGAAAAATCAAGAAAACTATTTTTTCAATAGATTAAAACAGGGAATCAATTGAAAATATAAGGGGGTTCGTGGGTTCATATTAGTGTTCTAGGAAGGGTTTTAAAGCACCTAGAACACCCGCTAATGCGGTTATCCGACGATTAATTATTTGGCTAAACTAATTTGACTTAACTCGAATTACAAAAGTGAACTACTTTATAGTTGAGACCTATTTTAATAGAAAAATAATGAAATATTATCTAAGTGAAGTATTTCATAAACTTACTTATTTATTTATTTAGTTTTAGTTGAGTAAGAAACAAATGATTTAGTT
>JAJOOF010019288.1:0-23662 GCA_029582545.1 Solanum lignicaule
ACTCCTACGATTACTCAACTACTAACAAATTAAAAGGATTCTCCTACTTCTATTCAACAACCTACTTATTTGCTAAAGACTCGGTCAACTAAAACACTAGCTAACAAATGAAAGAGAAAAAACAATAACTAACAGTTTCTACTCTGTGTTACTCCACATGGTAACTTTGATAAGATGGAGATTTTTCGGTGGATTCATGCAGCAACGAGGCGAAATGTTCAAGAAGTTGTGTTAGAATTTACTCTTTGTGAGCCATTAGAGTTACCAATTTGTCTTGCCACTTGTGAATCTTTGCAAGTTTTAAAGCTAAACCTGCCCGACAATATACTTAAACTGCCTAATCATTTTGGATTTCGTCAACTGAAATTGCTCCATCTTGAGGATGTTGAGTTATCGGACAAACATTCCCCAAATTGCTTCTTCTCAAAATGTCATCAACTCAAAAGTTTGATCTTACATGAATGTGGTTTAAGAGCTATGACACTACTTTCTATCGCTTCCACATCTCTTAGTTCCGTTAGTATTATTATGAGGATGAGTATGGCTGAAGGAGAGAAAGAGAAGACAAATATGATAATAGAGAGAAAGTTTGGAGAAAAGGAGCAGATCGTCTTAATTCAGCAAAAGCTTACACACATATATATACATAAGGTGGTGACAGATCCCTTAAATCCTGGAAACTTGACTCCCTATTTTGTGCTTAAATCAAGCTCCACCACATGTTACAATATCTTTTACATTCTAGAACTTTGTATTAAAATTAATTCAAAAGTTATACCAAAAATATCAAGACAAAAGTACTAACATGACAGCACTTAGCATCACATACAAAATAAAACAACAACCTTCATCAATGGCAAATGCGAACTCCCCAATCTCAATTTCTTAAATTATGAAGCTCCAATGCTAAAGGATATAATCATCGAGAATCTGTTTTCAATAGAAGATGTTAGTATCGTGTTTACCAATACACGTGCGGACACTGAGATATTTGTGCATAAGATGATCAAGGAAGTTTCTTTTACATCAGTTTTGGCACTATGCAATGATTCTATTTTGGTAAAGTTCTCTTCATAAAAGGGGAATACAAATATTTAAAAAGATATACACGTACATTTTTTAAACATAAAGTCTCAAGTCCTTATAAAAATATATTAACAGTCTTAAGTATTTATCGTTAAAAAAATACATTAAGTATTTTCTTAGTTGTTTGGAGGGCTTGTTGATAGCTTTTCAATTAGTCTCTTTATTACTGATAAATTTCTCACTACTTGGCTGTAAAAAAAAAAAAAAAATCTAATACGCTTCTCACTTCTTAGTCATAAGAAAAATTCTCGTTTCTATTATTTTTGTTTGTGTAGGGTATGTATAAAGCAGCTAGTAAAGAAAGGCTCTCCCTCGTCTCCTTTTATAAGTTGAAGACCTTAAAACTGTTAAGGAAAGCAACTCGGAAAAAAAAGCCCCTATTGTAAGAGGCTGGTCGAATCTGAGTCTGCTTCTTGTTCGGATGTATCACCTACTTTATTGGACTAAATAGATGGAATAAGTGCAGATAGGATCATTCAAAGCAGACCAAAGGCTGAGTCATTGACTAAATAGATGGAATAAGTGCAGAGGAGAGGTGCCGAGATTCTAGCGGGATCTTCCCATCATGATCGACTACGGAATATATACTATTAACCATGTGTTAAGAAATAATATTTATTATAGAATAAATATTTGCTCAATTTTAATAGATCATATATTCGTTTATGGTGCATGTTTACTTATATAGTAGATGATTTAGTGTGTAGAGTTTTAGCTTATACACAGGATTAAATCATCGGTTCTTACAAGTATAAAGTTTTTTGTTCACAATCTAGGATGGAAATTGGACATGCCATCGGTACAATTGTAGCACAAAATTATATGTAATTTATCTTGATTATGGGAACGGTATAATTCCAACCTCTTGTGCTAGTGCATTTTGTATGTATTGAACGGGACTGAGTAGAAATAGTTGTTTTAGACTGACTTACAAAACATATTCTCTAAACTATTAAATGTACTTATATTCTTAATCCTGATATAACTATTATAATCTGTATATATTAATTATCGTTTTGATTTATTAAAAGGTGAGATTCTGAGATGGGTCAATATGCCTGGTAAGTTGGATGATAATAATATATATTGGTGAAATAATAAGTTAGTTGATGGAATCCATGTCTCGTTATAGAGATTGATTGATATGCCTTTTTGAAAAACTTATAAGTTTTCATCGTGTCAAACCTTGCAAGTGAAAATATGAATCCAACACATGAAATAAGTTAAGTAGTGCTCTAAAGGAAATTAATCATTAAGCTAAATTCGTCAGTAATTTAATTTATTGATTAGTATCTGAAATCTTAACATGGGGAATTATGAAATATAAACAGAGGAGTGCAATTACGAATTTTTAGTGGAATGATTTGTAATTTATTATAGTAAGAATAATTCAAATTAATTATTCGGAATTATTTCCATAATAGGAAGCCTCAGTAATTAATTATGTGGTCCCTCCAGTGTCCATATTTAATAACTCAGAATCCTATTTCTTAGGGGAAAAAGGAGTAGGAGTGTGTTTTCTTGTTTTTCAAGAAAACTGGGTTTTCTTTCTCCTTTTTGGATTGGGGAAGATTGATTAGTTTTCTATTCGATACTTGCCCACCCAAGTATTGAGGAGTTCAGATGTGAACTTGGGATCACTGTAGAAGACCATAGCCATTGTCTATCTCGTAGATTTGCTTGAAGGTCTGTCTATCTTGGAGATTCGCTTGGAGGTATCTGCTCACACTTCAAGAAGTATTTATCGAATTAAATTTCAGCAAGTTTATGTGTTCTAACATAATTATGTGTTCTAGCATAAATAATATTGGTTATTTATTATTCATATAAGCAGAAAGATATTGGTATGCTTCTGTTGTTCATATAGTTTTCCAACAAAAACTATATGCGAGAGTTGATGGTGATTTTATTCTAGCTATGATATTATTGCTCAAGTATTCTCCTAATCTGGAGGTTCTACAGTTGCTGTCTTACGAGGTAAAGTTCTTCATTTTTTTATCACAAATTTTGCGTACAAATTCCATTTCTTTTATATTGTAGTCGGAATGACTTGTAAGTTTTGTATAATAAAACTAGAAGTTGATTAACGTGGAAGGAATCTTTCAAGAACAGAAGCCGGTGAAATGAGGCTCAAGAACTAATGTCATTTGTAATGTAGGATATGCGTGCTTATGCTGTTGAGTAATTGCTCATTGTTGTTTCAATATAAGTATATACTGATATGGTTTCTATTCTAACTCTCATCTGTTTGCTAGAATGTACGCTGATCTAAGAATTGGCAGATGCATGATCTTGATGAAAGCATTGTGTGCTTGGAATCTCATCTAAAGTCAATTCGTTTGACTAGTTTCAAAGGTGTAGAAAACGAGATAAAACTAGTAAAGTTTTTTTCTGATGAATGCACGAGTGTTGGAAAAACTGACTATTATCTGGGATGAGTATCCTGAAAAATCAGAAGAGGCGTTAGTGGAGGTTTTAAAGTTTCCTACAACTTCTTCACAGGTTGTTCTGACATTTCTCGATGCCAATCCCCAACCAAGTTCTCGTAAATGGTACGATAGATAATTCAAAATTACTCTACCTAGGAGATGGTTATTCGATTGTTGGATGTACTCTTGAAGATCCAAGCCAGAACCAAACTGTATAATAAATTACATTGTTCCTTGGTTTTTATGGAACCACTATAGTTGTTTCATGTTTCATGTTTGGACTGCTATAGAGTAGCTAAGAGGAAGGTCAAGTCTTATTTCTACTGGAAGTATCAAGCAGGGTGTGGTTAACTTCCTTTACAAGTGCCAAAGAAGCAATTTTAGTGCTTCCTAAACACTGATTTTTTGCAACTATTGATACTGTTTGCTCAGAAATCAATGTGTATTTCATAGAAACACGTCTTCATATCTCCTTTAAACTACATGAAATGCTTGCTATTATTGTGAGTTGTCGAGATCCAATTTTCATCAGCTCAATCTGGCAAGAGTGTTTGTGTTTATGCTTCATACTTGTTCAACATTTCATTCTTAGTCTGAACTCTGAAGCATCCTCAATCGGTGTCTCGAGGCTTATTTGATGTGCATATATACAAGTACTTGTAAAGCTCTGGGGAAATAAATGGGTGACTATAGCTTTGAAGAAAATGACTTTCTTAATTTTTTTTAGTTTCAATAAATTGTAAATTTTTTTCAATTTCAATTCAAACTCCATTTAGATTAATATGTTTTAAATAGTTAGTATAATATCTGAATAATATAAAAAGATTTTTCAAAATAAAAAATCTAACTTACATTTTTGGCTTAAAAGTTCTCATGTTAATCCAAACAAAACAAACTCTAATAATTTTGGGGGAAAACGTTACATTTTCATTCTTTTCATCTTTCCAAAGAAGGAAAACCTTACAACAAATCCCAAGAACTGCCGTTTTCTTCTCTCTGCCATCGTCGGTTCATATCGACCGGGACTGGTGACCTTTGTTGAGTTTTGCTGTCAGGGTGCCATTTCTACCTATCGTATATCTTCGTAACAAGGTAATTTTGTTGGTATTTTCTCATTCAAAACGGATTTTATAATGGAAGTATCAACCAGAAAACCTAAGATTTCCAGCACCGGTACAGGGATTGATAGAATAAGCTCATTGCCAGATGATGTACTTCACAACATACTTTCATCTCTCTTTATTTTTGATGTGGTTCAGTTGAGTGTGTTATCGAAAAGATGGAGATATGTATGGACTACAATGCCTTACTTGCACTTTGATATCGATAAATTTTATTCACAACGGATCCAACGGCATTGTGATTTTGTAATAGCTGGAGATTTAAAGACTTCATCAATTGGATATTGATTTCCCAAGGTGACACTAATAAACTTGTTCAGTTTCTTCTCTGTTTTGACAATTTGTTTGATGAGCCAACTATTTTGCGATGGATTAATCATGTGACTACAAAGCGAAATGTACAAGAACTTGTGTTAAAATTTCGTCTTGGTAAGCCACTTGAGTTACCGTATTGTCTTGTAACGAGTTAATCGTTGCAAGTTTTGAAACTACACTTGTCTGGGGATGTACTTACACTGCCTAATTGTGTGGGATTTCGTCAGCTGAAATTGCTTCATCTTGAGCAAGTCCAGTTATCGGATGAGCATTTGATTAGTTGCTTGTTGTCGAAATGTGATTTTCTCAAAACTTTGATCTTAGAAGATTTTACTGAGGGAGATATGACACTACTTGATATTGCTTCCATGTCTCTTATAAACGTTACTTTACGAAATAACATTTCTAAAGTGGAGTGCTATGGCAATTGTGAAATCAGAATTTCTTGCCCGAGTCTCAAAGTGTTAAAATATAATGTTCCAGTGCCAAAGGATATAGTTGTTGAGAATCTCTTTTCAATAGAAGTTGTTCGTATCAGCCTTATTGATAGCGGTTCAATCAAAGAAAGAGGCATAATGTTGCATGAGGTGATCAAAAAGGTTCATCATTCTACATCAGTTTTGAAGCTATGCATGACTTCCATTTCGGTAAAGTCCTCTCTTTACGTGTAAAAGTGAGAAAGAAGTATTAAAGAAATATATAGTCATTTTGACAACTTGTTGATAGCTTTTCAATTAATCTCCTTACAAAGTTATTGAAAACCCCCCTTATTTCTTGTTTTTTGTTGTTTTAGGGTTTGTACGATGTGGCTCGCTGAATAAAACTCTCTCCAGTTTCTTTTGATAAGCTGAAGTCTCTAAAACTGGAAGTGGTAATTCATGAAGAGTCAATGCAAATAATGATACTATTGCTCAAGTATTCTCCTAATTTGGAGGTTCTTAAATTGTGGTCTGATGAGGTAAAGGTCGTCTTTGTTTTCACTAATTCTTCTGTAGAAAACCCGTTTCTTCTAGATGGTAGTTAGTCAGAAGGACTTGTAAGTAAAACTAGACGTTGATTTAACATGAAAGGATTCTTTCAAGATAAGAAGGTAAGAAACTAGGCTTAAAAACTGACATCACTAAATCTTCCAAGGAAAAGTTGACTTATAATTGCAATGTCATTGGAAGAATGCTACATTATAACTCTATTTTCGAGTAATTTGACTCTAACAAGCAAATTCCACTCACCAAAAATGCTAAACATGCCACAATGAGAGGGAGGATCTGCTAATCATCAATTATAATTTTTAACACACTTTGTAGTTGGCATGTCAGTTTAAATCACATTTGCTGTATTGATTTTAATGTTTGAATCATATTTACTTCATGGATTTTAATGTTTGAAATAGATTTAAACTGTAAAGTAGTGTGGGGAAAGTTTGAGATGATATTACAACTTTAGGGAGCATTAAGTTGATAAATAGAGAAATTTACACTGATAGATTCTAAAATCAACTTATTTCAATGCTTGAACTTTGGAGATGTGTTTCAAATGTGTTCATGCACAAAATATATGGTCTAAAGGGAGCATTAGTTTAATCCTGCTGCATAAAATATAAATCTTGGAGAGTGCATAGATCACTGGATATTTTAATGCATCAGTAGAACTTATGGGAAAAGAAAAATCCAAAGAGAAGTAAATGATCCAAGACATTTTGGAAATGAATCCTGTTTGACATTTCCACTTTTAATCGAGGAATGGCTGCCTACACTGCTGAATGATTAATCATTGTTATTCAATTATTGCTGTTTTGATATAAGAGCTTACTATGCCCGATGAAGTGGTTTCTCTACTGACTCTCAACCATCTGCTAGAGTGTAGACGAGAGTGTGAATTGGCAGCTGCTTGATCTCGATGAAAGCATTGTGTGCTTGGAATCCCATCTAAAGTCAATTCATTTGACTGGTTTCAAAGGTGAAGAAAACGTGATTCAACTACTGAAGTTTTTCCTGAAGAATGCACGAGTGTTGGAAAAACTGATGATTTTCTGGGAAATGGACATGGATAAGTAAGAAGAAGCATCAGAGGAAGTTTTGAACTTTCATAGAACGTCTTCACACGTTGTTCTAACGTTTCTTGATGCCAAGCCCAAGCAAAGATCTCGGAAGTGGTACAATAGATATTCAAAATGACTCAACTTAGGAGAGAATTATTCGATTGTTGGATTTACTCTTATTGAGATTTCTTCTAAAGGACTGTGATGTTTACGGAACTTCTATTGCTGTTCTGCGTTTAATGTTTGAACTGCTACAGAGTAACTAGGAAAGTCATGTCTTTTTCTTATGGGGAAGTATCATGCAGGATACCAAAATTCTGGTATTGTTTTGCTTCGACACTTAAAGATCCCCTGCTTTGCTAGAAGGGCACTTTGCTGAAGTCTTTAAAGCTGTTTGTGGCTATATGTTGATGACGATTTTATGCAAGTTATGATATTATTGCTCAAGCATTCTCCTAATCTGGAGGTTCTTAAATTGTGGTCTGATTAGGTAATGCTGCTCATCATTTTTTTTGGGTAATTCTGTATAAATTCCGTTTCTTTTATATTGTAGTTGGTGTTGCAAGTTTTGTTAAAGTATGGACTGATTTACGCGAAAGGATTCTTTGGATGACAGAAGGTGGTGAAATTAGGCTCCAAAACTGACATAACTACAACTTTTCAAGGGAAAGTTGACATATGTATGAGCTGTGGTATATAACTTTAAAGTTCAATCCAGTCTTGCATTTCTAACTGAATTTGCTTGAAATCTCTGATAGACAATCTACAATTGTAATTTCGTCCAAGTCATGTGTAACCCCAGTTGGGGTGACACAGTACAGTAGTGATAATGTTGGTCATTAGTTGCCACCTTAGTGTAAGGTCAATGCACAAAAAGACATTGACAATATCTAGCTAACGTGCAACTCCAACTATTATCCACTTTAGCCATATAACAACTCACAAGTTTGTATTATTTTCAAAAATAGAAGAATTTTGGGGGAAGAGATGTACATAAATTTTATCCCTATTGGATTTCAAGATTCAACTATGAGACATTGGAGATGGGATTTTCAAAATTCGACTATGAAACATTGGATTAAAGCGAAGAAATTCAGAACATTTCATGCACCCATTAAATAAAAATGTATCCAAACTATCTTGTTTAAACCAAACATGTGTTTTATATTATACATCACACATTTCAATTTAGTCCCATAACCAAATATCTACTAATATACTAATAAAAGTATATGTGCTAAATAATCTTATCATCATTTAATTTCTATATTAATTTCAAGATAACTTGTTCGACAAAAAAAACAAACAATACTTTGTGTGGTTTATAAAGTTCTTCATTTAACTTCAACTACTTAGCAGCAAATACAAAGTGTTTCCTCTTTCATATCAATAAATTGGCGTGTTTAATTAGGATTGGTGAAACTCCCAAAACAAGTTATGGAATGAAGATAATGTCTTTTCAAGTAACAATCAAAAAATAGATATATTTGTTTTTTATCTCTACTATGATCAATACAAGAAATCGATTGATTTATGACATTTCAACTTAACCAAAAGTATTTTATTTTACCTAGAATAAGTTACTTTGAAACCAAATTTCCCTCACATTCACAGAATATTGTACTCTTAACATAATCATTTTTGAACTTGACTTTAGACTATAAATTACTACACTATGTTTTCGTGATGTCTAAGAAATGAATCTCCAACTTCATATTCTTAGTACTTTTTTTCCGCACCCCACTCATCAGGAAGATCAATAATGTTTTCACCTGTCCTTCCAAGTGACTCAAACCCTCAACCTATCGATTAATGTTGAAGGATCAAACACTAAAACAAGCCTGAGTATATATGATGTCACTCATAATATATGCAAAACTAAGCTCTACTTAAACTGAATAGAAGAATCAAATAATAAACTAGTATTAGAAGAGACTAGGGTCCCAGTTAATTAAGTACATAAAAAGATTACTGCTATAATTAAGGGTGTACTTACCTGTAAACGTTACTAATTACTTACACCATAAACGTACATGCTAATTAATCATGAATCGAATATAAATAGTACTTTAGTCTAGACTCTCACATAATATATATATAAATTGTTTTCTCCCTTGTCCTATCTTACGTTATCACGACTTTAGTAATGACCAAATGTGAATATAATCTTTTGGTACGAGGGATAAGAATAAATAGTCCTGGGATAAAATTTTGGTGTCTAGTTTGGTTGTCATAGTAATGGGATAAGTTATCCCATATACATAGTGGGATAAGTTATCCCAGGATAACTATCCCGAATAATTAATCCTTGAATAACTTGTTTCCAACTAAACGAACTAACCCTCCCTATGAATCATGATCAATTTACTTAAAAGGTTTCAACTTTAATATAAATAAAAGAAAAACAATAGACGAGAAAAATCCACTATTCATCATCAATATATATAAATAAATCATGGTCTTGACTACAAAATTATATCGAGCTAGCTAGCCATACATAAATAAAGGGAAAAAACTCGACATAACGAATATAAAATCCACCATAGCAACATGCAGCTAGCTCACAATATATATATATGATTCGTTGTGACATTGTTATTGTTGTTCCTTATAAAACTATATAATAATTATCAATAATATATATGGGTAGCTAGGTACGTGCTATATACAGAATATTGGTGGATGTAATAATAATAATAATATTAATTCTAGAAAGAGGTGAAACAATCGTGATCAGAAGAGTTAGAATCATCACAAGGAGAATGGTTATGTCTACCTTCATACGTAGTTATTACCATACGACAATCTTCTGATAATCTTTCAACTCTCTTCTTCACTCTACAATTACTATGCGTACATCGATAGTAACTCCTGCAATAAAAAATAAGAAAATGAGAATATAAGTAATTTTCTTATTTATTTTAGTATATTTGGAAAGTATTTACGTATATTTATATTTAATCTAACCACACACAATACTATAAGAAACGTGCGAGGTGGATGAAAAACACTATCAGCTACTTATGAAATTTGTTTTCTGTATTTGCACCACCAATAACCAATGATTTAGCTTATTTACTTCCTTTCATTTTTATCGACCATGCTTTAGTTTATACCCTCTGTTTCATATTATTTGACATTTGTATTAAAATTAAGATTTTCAATTTACTTACTTACCCTTGAGAAATGTCAAATGCATGCTTGCACTCCACGTTAATCTCCAGGGGTATACATATGCATTTTCAATTCAATTCAGTCGCAGTACTGTCTTTATTTCATTTCACATTTATATTAAAACATAATACATTTTTTACTTATTCATTTTAATAAATTAAGAGAGTTTTATTATTTTTTCGTACTATTTTAATATTAAATAACTATATAAAATAGTAGCAGTAGTAGTCAAATTTTTGAGCTTAGTTTCATAGTACCATTAATAAGGTTAATTTAATAAAATACACTTCCAACAAAAGATTTCGTAAGAGCTGTGTCAAGTCAATATATATGAGCCAAATAAAATGAAATACTCAGAGTACTATTTTCATCCATTAATTAATTGAAGTATGTGACCATTTCATCTAAAAACTTAAGTTATTTTAATTATTTTTTTTATTATTTAATTATATTCTCGACTTAATCAATTTCTTATTGAACTACGCTAATTATGATCGGCACAGGGACTTTACAGTTAATTACACCCTTGATAGTCTTTCATACTCCAATTATGTGATTGGTTGAGCTCATATTGACAAATTTAAAAAATACTTAGCGCAATTTCAATTCATCATAAATATCTTAAGTAACTAAGAAGTGATGCAATATATTCTTGGATAAATTGATGATTTTTTTCTCTTTTTTTTTTTTTAAATTTCTAAAATATAAGCAAAAGGTTTCAACCGTTCCAGGTCATTTGGTTGGGAACAAGTTATCCCGAGATTAATTATTCTGGGACTAATTATCCCAGAATAAGTTATTCCATCATATATATGTGATAACGTATCTCATCACTAAGGTCTAAATGGTGAGATAAATAATCTAAGAATTACCTAATACCTCCGAAACGCAGATTACAATAATACTACATTTTATTATAGAATTATTATACCAACACGGCACACCAAACGACTCTTTCAACTTTCAGTCTATTTGTTGTAGGAGCCATTAGACAATATTCACGCAAAGATTAGTGTAACATACATCTCTTGAAAAGCAACCATAGTTAGAATTACTAAATGCTCTCCCCGTTTCTATTTAGTTAGCCTATATTATATAAATAGAAAACGATTGAAGAATTAATAAGGATATATTAATTAAATTTTACTACTAATTGATTTTTTCTTAAATATTATACAAAACTGTATCCTGACAACTAAATTATACTACTAGTAATGCACTTTAACGACTTAAGTTATTTATAATATGATAATGCACCTCAACATGATATCGATAAACATATGTCACTGTCATCCATTATCAGTATATATAGACGGTCCATTACCAAATCTATTACTTAACATTTCTCAGGCTATACAAATATATAGGAAATATTATTTTGAATTTAAGGTAATTATTAGAACTAGGAAAATAAGAGAAAATACTGGAGGCAAATAAAGCCAAAGTAGAAAAATACAAAGCAAAAGGGGAATTGGAGCAGAAAAAAGAAATATTCATCAATGGTTTAGAGGAGAATTGAAGATATATTAGATGGTCCACAGGCTACTGTCAACAGGGTCTCTATCCCACTTCTAGATATGGAGTAGAAGTAATAATACCAATTTATACAATTTCTTGTACTTCCCAAAACTATTTGAAAGCACACCATCTATATCACTTTCACCATTTTTAATTTTAAATTGTAGGTCCAATATAATGTCCCGTGAATCGGAGCTAGAATTTTAATTTTTAGATTACGAATTTTAGAATAAATAGTTCAAAGACAAGAAGGATTGCTCAGGTCGTAGATATTTGCCATTTTTAATTTTAAAATTATGGGCTTAAATCACCAAAAGAACAAGCATGTGTGATCTTCTAGGGAGGGTTTAAAAAAAATACAAAAAAAAAAAAAACCAACATTTCAAGTACTGCTCCTTTCATCTCAAGTCATTTGTCGCACCTTCTGAAAATAGTTTTCTCAAATAATTTGTTATTATAGAAATTCAATGCATAATTAATTATATTTTTGTCATTTCGTTATTATAGTTATTATTTTTAAAGGCTATAAACAACTCAATTATATGATGATATTATGATTTGAGGAGAAGAGACTAATATCAAGTTAGTTCTAAATTTAAGTTATCCCATTTAATTAAATATTAATATAAATATACTATTTGAAGAAAAACTACCCTAAATTTAATTGATCTAGACTTGTATCTCGTGATCCCAAATTTTGTGCAACACGATTTGAGAGAAATTGATGTGTAAAACGATATTTTCACAAATAATTATTAAGTGGATAGAAGGAATTAAAGACATAATTCTCTTACTTTCTAGAAGTTCTGTCTATTTCAAAGTTCCTCTCATTTTGATTTAATTAGTTTAATTCATTTTTAAAATGAGTTAATATGCCGTTTAGATTGATTTATGAGAAGTTTTATTTAATTTTTATTTATTTATTTAATATATTTTTTATAGTCATAACATGAGGAGAAAAGCTTAGTAGATACTCAATAACAAATTATAACAAAACTACTTTGAATTTAAAATTTAGTAAAAATCAAAGGGATTAAATTATGACTCGACTTTTAAATTATTTCATCCAAATAATATCAAATGGGTCAATAACTTACCCATTTATTAATTAAATCAATTTAGAAGATGAATTAGTACTCCTAAAGTTGTTTCGGATAAATGTACTTACATAGTTACATTCAACAATCACATATATTGCTAACAGTAACACACTCTCTTTTTTTTCTTTTGTAATGAGGCATATTAAGTATTTATATTATTTCTTTTTATAACTAAAACAACATTTATACTCCTTCCGTCTCAATTTATATGATAGTTTAAATTTTAATGTTTTTGAAAAATCATTTACATATTTAGTAACTATATAAGAAATACTATATATCGCGGTTGCCAAAATTAAGTTTTAAAAAAGAAGAATAAATCACAATAAAAAAAATAAAATCACTTGACTCTTGAAATTCTAATTATATCATATAAAGATATAAGGAGTACTTTGTAAGATAAATTTAATCAACTCCTATAAGGAAAAACATGAGAAACTAGTAGTAATTGATTATTATAATTATTAGGTACCTGGGATGAAGGCTATTCTTGACAACTTTCTGACCATATTTTCTCCATTTATATCCATCATCAAGAACATCAATGTCACTCCTTGTTTGGAAACAAAATCTTGGTTCTCTTAGCTTTCTTCTTATCTTCACTTTTCCTTTGTCTGAAGATGAACTCTTCCACCTACATATTTTAGAAATGAAATAATGTAATTGCTTGCTAGTAAAATAATAACTTGATGAGCTCATGACAACAATATAAATGTATATATACTTGTGCTAGCAAATAAATTAAAAAAGTCTTATCATATGTGAGTTGAATTTTATCATGATGTGGGTACAAATATATTTATAGTTGAGCATTATAATATGTATAGTGGATCTATGTAGCACTTGTCCTTCTCAAAATGCACAACACCACATATTATTTAGTACAAACCATAGTATTTATATACACACTTTGAAATAGTGTCATTATTAAAGAGCAAGAGAGACATTTCAAGAAAACATGATAGCAAATATCTATCTGCATGAATGCCTTGCTAGATCTCTTTTCAAGTTTTAATGTAAATCATGAAGAAGCTTCTAGAGAGGTAGTACTAAATAATTGTGGAGTTGAAAATAAAGTAAATACTTTTTTTTCCTTCAAGTCTTTGTCTGAAACTCCTTAGTCTGATTAATTTTGATACGCGTGGTGACAAGTTCATAGTCTAACCAACTCCAATTCACCTTGTTTAATTAAATCGCACTATAAAAGTGCTCTGTATTAGGAAGAGCAATTCACTCCCAAGACTCTGCACTCTAATTAAGAGTGAGAAAATCTTTGTCTCCGATCTAATTTCTCAGTTTTTGATAGAATGAATTAAGCATAAAATAGTGAGGTTAATAACCCTTTTCTTAAATTTAAAAAAAAAATAAAAGAATTGAAGAAGAAGAAGTATGCATGAATAGTTGTGAGAAGAGTAAATAGATCATGATCTCCATCCCTCCTTTCTTTAGTTTCCCCTTTTGTTGAAACCAAGATACATCAAATATTAGACGAAATTAAGATATTTCACTTCTATATTATATTATAAAAAAATAACAAGCCGCAATTCATAGCGCGAGAATCGATGTGACATTTTGAAAATAAATTAGTAGGAGTAAATGTTATAGAGAAATAATACCATGAATTGTTACCCTCACTGGCATTACCGCTGCAATTTTCGTCATTTATACCCTTGGGATCTAGTGTTTCCACCTATATGTAAAATTAAACAAAAAGAAGAAATTATTACAAAGAATAATTTGAGAAACCCTAAAAGAGATCTCAATATATTTTTTTGTGATGGTTGTTATCTTTCACCAGCACAAATCTACGATAAAGTTGTAAATCATCCGAATTTACCTGTTCGTTGTTGTTCCAAGAAGGTCTATTGACAAGTAATTCATTGTGGCTAAACCCTAGACCACCACCACCACCAACGTTATTGGACGCGCCAGCCGCAGCAGCATTTGTATTGATGGCGGCGGATGGCGTAACACTTACGCTGGCGGCGGCGGCGGCGGCGGCGGCAGCAGCTTGAAGAGACTGAGAAGATTGTGATGAAGGAGCTAAGAAGCTCAAGTTTTGATCTGCAAAGTGTATAAATCCCAATTCATGATGAACATTATTTGGTGCTGCTACTGAGGACGATGATGAAAAAGATACTTGTAAATTGTAATTGTTTAACTGATTTCTTTCTTCACTACCCCTTTCCATTAATTCCTCTCACTTTTTTTTTTTCTAATAATATTCCAAAGTACTTTTGTTGTTGATGCTTCTTTTCAACAATTTCTTTCTTTGCTAGTTCTTCTTCTTCTTCTTCTTCTTGATGATGTTGTGATGGTGAATTAATTATTGAGGGATGTATTTTGTGAATTGCATGTATTCGTACTCCGTGTGGGGTTTCATTTTCAAGTAGAATGATGTTTTTTCTTTCACCAACATATATATTGGAAATATATATATATCTGGTCAACTGGTAAACGCTACTTCCTCCGTCCCATTTTATATGTCATTCATTTTTATAAATAGTTGATCCATAATACTTGTCATTTCATAAAATCAATGCATAAATTACCATATTCTTCCTTTTTTACTCTTGTGAGTTATTAGCCTTGAAAATATACATTTGACCAACTTAGAAAAGCGAAGTAAATGATTCATGTTCATTGGTTAAATTAATTAATCAAAATAAATTAATTCATATTCATTAATTGAAAACTTGAGTTCCAAAAAATTTAAATAAGGGTAGAAGGGTAAAGTTACATCATTTCTTAATGCAAATGCAAATTAAAAAGGTGACATATAAAATGAGACGGAGGAAATACAAGGAATGTAGATCAAATATTAAATTAATATATATTGTAATATTCTTTAATTAATTTGACACGGAGTTTTAAGAAAAAGAATTTCTGAAATCTATGGTTTAAAACAAGCCAGAAATAATTGTGTGTCAGTGTAATGTGTTTGGTATGAAGGAACAATTTTACATGAAAAATGTTTTCTTAAAAAACAAGTTCATTTAGTGTTTTGTAAGTAAAAAAATATTATCCCAAGAACATTTATATGTAATCTAGCAAAATACTATAGAGGGAAAAGGGGGTAGGGAGAGGGGCCTTAGGGGTGAACGGGGTGGAAAGGTCAAGGGGTAGGGAGTTGGGAGCATTGGTGGATGGGGAGCATATAACAAACATAGAATATCATTTGTATAACTTGTTTTTTTTTTTTTTATGAACTATAAAACTTGTTTTTCATACTTCCATTAAGAAAGTCATTTTCATGATTTTTAAGGAATTTAATTTTCTAAAGAAAAGATTTTCCAAAAAATTTGTCCAACCAGACATATAAAAATAAGAAAATAGTTTGTAAAAAATGTTTTCTTACATACCAAGCAGACATTAAATGATCTCATTAGGTTAAAATGAACATTTAAGTTAAATTGTTACTAAGTATAAAAATATATACTGTCTTTTGAGATCAACTAAAAAAGAAAGTACATGAGGTAAATTAAGACAAAGAAAATAGTAATACAATAATTGAGTTCACAAATTAAATTTCTATAGATGTTTAAATAATGAATTATTTTAATACGTATCTTGTTTGTGTTATATATGTATGCTCCAATATCCAATTCTGGGCATGCCTCTTAATGAGTAAAACTACTCATGTTCAATTTTTAATATCAAGACAATAGATGTATAATATTTGCCAATAGATATGTCTCACTTAATCATCATTGAGGAATATATATTCACAGTTTTTCTAAATTATTTAGTCATGATAAATTAATATGATTTGATATAAATAGTAAATGCAGAAAAATATATATAATTAAAATTTATTTGCAGAAAATCATACTGCAAAAAAACAAAACGGCTAATCATATTATTCTACAATAATTAAATGATAATTGTTGTAAGAATATATACTAATTAAATAATTTACATGGTAGGGTCCGTGTCGAAACCCCGCCACCCCGAAACTCATTTAATATAAAAGAAAATTGCCATGTTTAAACATACACTATATCATCTATTTATTGGATTGTTTTACCACAAGACGTATATAAAAATGCGATCTTGAAATTAAATTAAGAACTCTAAACTTTCATACGAGTCAATTTGTTTTAAGGAAGTAAAATTATCTCAAATACAATTTGAATTTGACTGATCCTATATTTTATAGAAATATTACTCCCTCCGTCCACAATTGTTTGTCAGGGTAAGGTCATGCACACCCCTCAAGGAAAATTTAATAGAAGGTGTAATTTGACTAATATAACCCTACTATACCAAGAATACCAAAAGTCTACATAACTTTTCAATTGAACTACACTATCAATAAGGGCAGAATTGGAAAAAGGTGATTAATTGTTTCTTGATTGTTTAAATTGACAATTAATCTTGAACATCTATTTTTAGTATACCTGCCAAATAATTGTGGACGGAGGGAGTAGTATTTAGAGCCATGTGTAATCATAAATGATAAAGAAAATTGATAAGTTGAACCATATTGTTTGGGTCTCGGTGGAGTTTGATAACAACAATTACTTTAAGACTAAGTATATTTTAAAATAATCATTGTTATTGACTTATTATCCACTAAACGGTTTGTTAAGCAATAAATCTGGAGTTTAAGTTATAAGAAACTTTATAACCACGAATTGTTTCAGTACATCTTTGACAATTGCAACAAAAATATTTATTGGCCCAATTTCAAGTTATGACAAAAAAAAAATTCTCATTTTGGTGTTACGGTGAAACATTATCATATTTATCTTATTTGTTTTCTTGTCTTCGATACATAAGTAGAAAAATATCATTTTAAAAATGATTATATGTAACGTGTGGGAGTGGTGGAGATGAGACTATATATGGCGGTGCATGGAGTCGGGGTAGGATATGTTCGAGAGGATAGATAAGATATAATTAGTATAGAATGTCACTTATGCAATAACCTGTGATCTCTAATTTCTCTAAAGAAGATAGATATGTTGAAACGAGTGTTAGCTTGAAAATCGTCGCAGAATGAATATATATATATAAAAATACTATTCACTATTATTGTTTAACGTCAAGCTTAGCTGGACCACTATGGTTATTAGAAATGGATATAAATTCCCTAATCATTTTCTTAAGAGGAAACAACAAGATGCATGGTAGCTACTAGCTACATATATTCAAAACTTCACTGTAATAGTGTGCATCAATATTATGAGTTGATAAAAATAATAAAATATGATTTAGCTAGCTAGGATCAAATTATGATCGCATGGGCGGTTGCGCTTGCTTGTACTAGCAGTACCACCTGCCCTTTGATGCTTTTCATGGGGGTACTAATATTTTTTTAATTTTTTCCAATTTTTCAAGATAAATATACATATATATACATGATTTTTTCTGAAGTTAACAGGTGCACGTACATCTCACATATACATGTAGGTCCGCCTCTTGTTATAAAGAGATATTATTATACTAATATAATATGAAAATTAGTTTAATAGAAAAATTGATTGTTATTATAAAGAACGGTTGTTTAGAGGATGTGACTGTATCAATACTCAAAAGTATAAATACATATATATTATTTTCATTATTTTAAAGTGACTTTTTTTTAACAAGTTCAATATTGCCCCCGAATTTTTTTTCGTATATTTGAAGCAAATAATGTTTTTATTTTGACCTAATTATATTGAAAGTTAGAAATTGAAAACTCATGTTTAACTATATATATCATATACCTAATTAAGTCACAACTCCTATTAGGGTGTTTGGCTTAATCAGACATTTGTCTGTATACTACACAACTTTTGTATAACAATTATAACGTCGATGACTAATAGACTCTTCTTTTAATTTGCTCTTTCTTTATTGACTTTTGATTAGGATAGGTCCATAAGGAATATTGTACAAAATGAAAAAAAGGTGAGGTTGCAATCTTAAGATAACCTCGTCTATAAGATTTCAAAAAAAAAAGTAAGAGAAAAATAAACTTTCCTTCGAAAAAATAACAAGGAAAATGAAGTAAGAGAAAAAAAATAAACTTTCCTTTGAAAAGAATAACAATTAACAAGAAAACAATAGCATCTAGTCGAAGGTAGGTCAATTGATTTTATAACCCGAGAAAATGGTCAAATGTCCCCTCAACGTATATTCGGATTTCCAACTACACACTTAAACTTTACGGGAGTCCTATCACCCCCTGTACTATTTAAAACTGAAATAATTACCTCCCTGAATGCTTAGCTGGCATAGTGAGTGTATTTCACTCTGTTTGGAAGAGTGAGTATCAAAATCTATTATTAAAGCTTTATTTTTAATATCTCTTTTCAATAAATATATGCATTTTTAATTATTTATTTTTCTTATTTGTTTTCTTTCTTCTCCATCATTATAAACAAATCTCTCAATCTTTCACCACCTCTAAGTCTAGCTGCCACCACCATCTTCACCGGATTCACTATTGTTGATTCCAAACAAATTTTCAAACTCATATAAAACTCTTGCAAAACCAATCAACCTAAATCAATTGAGATAAATTTACATATATTTATATCACCCCAAGATACTTTGGATCTGATTTGAGAAAAATCAATATGGGTTTACTTTATATCCGATTGGACCAACTAAAAAAAAAAAAAATTTACTAATAGATCCTTTAATTATCAATATCAAATCTCAATCAATCAACTATATCTCAAAAATTGTCGCTATTAATCTTGTTAATCCATCAACTATCGTAGAATCAATCTCTTCCTCTTTGGAATTGTCGTCGCTATAGATGATGATGTGGAAGACATCGTAGGCTCCTCTTCCTCATCTTCCTTGAGAGGATTGCTTATCTTCAGTGACCACCATTAATGACAATATTTCGTCATATTCGTTTTCTCTTCCCCCCTTCACTTTTTTTTTAATTTGATTTTTAGGTTTCAAATGAGCAAAACTCGAATATCTCACCTTTCTTCCTTAAAGACCCAATTTCATGGACTTATGGTGTTCTAGTGATGGTGAAAATATTTTGGGTGTTTGAAGGGATGGGTAAGAATATAGAAGAAAAGGGTAAACAAATAAAAAAATTGAAAAAATAATAATTTTGACCATTTTCTCTTTATAACCCTTTATAAATTTATCTTTAATTTTATATTTGTTTTTAATTCAATTTTTTTATTTTTCTTCATAAGGAATCGAAAAATAACAGTACTAAAGAGATATTTGTTAAGTCATTTTCTTCTCTTTAAAATTGTAAAAAATAAAAATAAAAACATAAAAATATGTGATTCTCTCAAATAAATTTTTGAGCAGAGACAAAAAAATGCAAAGTGATTCTTTCTATTTATTTTAATTTTGGTGGACAAAGTTACCTAGCTAGTATCCGTTGGTAGTGACAGGTAATAAGTGGCAAGTATCCCATGAAATTAGTTGAGGTGCGCTAAAGCTTAACCCATACACCACGATCACATAAAAAAATAAAAAACTTATAACCTGTCCCTTTTTCTCTTGCTCATTTTAGAAATATCACTTCCTTGAAAGTTTTTCTTTTATATTTAATTTCTTAATCTTGTTTAAATCAATCTACCAATAGAGCACCGTCACAACTACTCATGTTGATTTCTATAGAGTATCGACAGGTTGATCAATTTTATCAATACATCTACATCTACATCTACACCTATATCTACAATAATGTAATATCTAATGATTGATAATATTTGAGATCATATATTTTCTTAAAAGAAATTATTACGTTGGGGGATGGGGGAGGTACTCCGACTCAAAATACTAGTCGGATTTTTTTATTTACACGCCCCTTAAAAATATTAATTTGAAGGGGTGTTTCATTAATTATTGTATCCTTATTTATGTTTTAATATGTAATTTCTCTTCATTAAATATTATTCAATTTATATGTTATAATTGAGATGTTTAATTATAGTCTTCACAAACAATTACTACAGAAGATAAAACAAAAAAAATATAGTTAAATTTTTTGAAACTTCTAAAATAACAAGTATTTTGAGACATGTGTTTTTAATTAGTAAGGTTGACAAGTACATGGAGTATAAGTTTTACTTTGGAGGAGGAGGGGGGGGGTGTCAGTATGAAGAAAAATGTTTTCCATTGAAAAATTATTTTCAGGAAAATAAGTGGTTTTATACTTATTTCCTTATGTTTGGTATGTAAATAGAAAAAAGTACTATTCTTATCATATTTATATATATAATCTAGACATATACTATAGAGGTGGTGGTGAAGATGAGGTATACTGATGGAGGGTGGGAGGACAATCAACGCGGAATGTCATTTCTCCAACTTATTTTCTCTATTTTTACTAGGGAGGTCATTTTCCTCAGTGTTAAGAAACTTGTTTCTCTAAAGAAAATATTTTAATTTTTTTTTACCAACTGAACATAAAAAGATGGATAAATATATTTAGATTCTCATTCTATCGCAAATTGAAACAAAGGTATAAATTGATTTAACATCTAGTGGAATTTTGAACATGTTGTATTATGAGAGTAATGATTACTAATGATCTAATTAGTCATAATTTTCTTCTTTGAAGAATTAATCTATCTTCTCATCAGATTGAACATCTGGATTTTTGCTTTGTTTATTTGTGGAAATTATCAAATTATCAAATAATCAAAGATGAAAAGGAAGACTTGAGTCTTGAAGTGATAAAGCAAAAATGAATATTTAACAAAGTTGTGAAATCTATAAACTATAGGCAGTAAATTTCATCAATTAAAGAAGCAAATCAAACAAAATTTTACCACAACTAATAATTTGAGATAGAAAGGAGAATTAATTAGTTTTATTTATACATATTCAGTTGATTTCTTAACACAAAATATAAATACATGATTTCGATCAAAATTCTTAGACTATATCGAACTTACCTATTTTAACCCCTTCACACCCCACCCCCACAAACCCCCACCCACATTGTGACATGACCCTAAACTTTATTTTGGTGCCTTGTGCCTCCAGGTGCAAATGGTTTTAGGCGTGAAATTTAATATGATATATTCCATCTCCATGATTGGATATTGTTGTCTCCTTTCTAACAAATACCCTGCCTATCTGGTTGGTTCATATGTAAAGTTTGTTACATAATTAATATCTTAATATCAAACATCATTACACAAATCAAATATACCAAATAAAATTTACTTGTGTTGCTTAATTTTATCAATGGTCGGTAATGCAAAGTTAAAAATTCGTTGTGGATCATTTTTCTTCAATTACTTCTTATTCTTATAATGCGAAAAATAAAAGTTCATCACTAGTTAGGAAGAATATTTTTTTTCTTATGTTGAATTGTTCTTTATTTGACTTATAACGAGCTAATAAAAGAGAATAATTCTGCGCACATAAAACTGGCTGATTTGCATAACTGCGATAGGTGTAGATTTAAATTGAGTAAATTTTAGGTTTAGCAAACATAAAAATTATATTTGTGTGTTATAGCTATAGTTTGTATAATTGCGCTCCATATCAAACTTTATGTTTGCTATGGAGCATCAGATTTGTATAAATCGCTAGCAGTCTCTCGATTCAATTGTATATATGTAACTACTATGTATATGTATCAATGATTGTGTTTGTTATCTACATAAAATTTGAATTTGTATACAATTGAATCGAAATAAAATATTTATATATCAAATCTTTCTCTCTCTCTCGCTTTATACAACACAAATTATACATTGTAATTTGTATAATTTGTATTTGTATAAAGCGACAAATAGAGAAAGACAAAAGAGAACTGGTAGGGAAAGATCTGTATTTGTATAATTATAAGTGTGTAGGACGAAAATATATGTATTTGTATTTGTATATACAGTTTTCTCTTTCTTTATACAAACACAAACGCAATTTATACATTTGTGTTTGTATAAAGTGAGAGAGGCGAGGGAGTATGGCGAGCGAGTTCTGGGAGAGTGGCAAGCGAGATTCGTTGGGAGAGAGGTGAATGACAATTGTTTGCTACGGGTTACAATTAAATGAAACTGTGATTATATCATTTAATTTGAATTAATAATTTGCTATTTTATACAATTTTCTCATTTAAATTTCATCATGACCTAATTGTCTTTCCATCACAAATTCATTACAAGTAATCCAGTTTTGACACAAAATCAAATAATTTAGAGGTTAAGTTATATCCACTATAACTATATTCTTTCAAATCTTTTTTTTATAATCAAATAATTAAGCTAATAATGTAAAATATCTTGATGTTACTAATTAGTAGTTGTATGTGAATGGGGTGTGGTTGAATCAAAGGAAAAATTTAATTTCTTGAAAGCAATGAGTAGTAGGTAGGGTCCATTAGAATTTTCATACATGTCAAAAGATTGTAATGAGTATTAGACAGTGGAAAAGGAATGAACGAACACGATAACCCTTCCTATCTAATCCTGCCAAATTTGATTCCATTAAAATCTATACCAATTTTCTATCGATTTCAAATTTTATACATGTCAGTATAGATAATTTCTTATAAAAAAAGATAGTATCCATATGACCATAGTAGGTCTCTTTTTTAAATGTGGGATTCGAAATATATATATATATATATATATGGAAAATGCATAAGTACCCTCCAACTCCAATCTATGCCTGAAATCTCAGAGACACACTTATATTATACTAAGGTCCTATTACCCTCCGAATGTATTTTATAAATAATTTTCTACCTCTTTTCGATCTACGTGACACTATCTTATGGGTCCAGTGTGTGTTGATAATTTTTTCATTAATAGTGCCACGTAGGCCGAAAAGGGGTAAAAATTTATTTATAAAATAAGTTCGGAGGTAATAGGACTTTAGTATAGTATAAGTGTGTCTCTGAAATTTCGAACATAGGTTGGGGATACTTATGCATTTTCCATTATATATATA
>JAJOOF010019289.1:0-18690 GCA_029582545.1 Solanum lignicaule
ATATTCCGCCTCAACTTCCGGATGAACATCCATTCCAAACCCAACATTCATTAAAATGGGATATATGGATTGTTACTAGATACTCCGCCTCAACTCCCAGATGAGTATCCATCCCATCCCACATTCATTCATTGGAAAGCTCATAGATTCAAAGATGAGAATACCCTTTCACCTACTAACCCCCATTGATGTGAGAAAGTACTTTCACAACAAGTCATTAAAATTCATTCAAGTACCATATGAGAATATCCTTTCAAATAGCACTTCATCATCAACTTTATCATTGAAATTCATTCATTCATTCATTAGTTCATTCAAGTGTGTGTGTATGTGAGAATAGCCTTTCACACTATCCCCATCATTCACAAGTGTTAATAGAGAGATAATATTCAATCCTAACACAATTAGCTTCTAAACATGATCATCCTTCACTCATTTAGATAACACACATGCCTTACACCACATTCATAGACACAACATCATGATAATACTTCCATTCTTCTCATTATGCTTTCAAGGAGATGATCACAATGTACATAGTAAGTAAACACCTCCACCTTTCAAGTAGATCAACAATTTAAGCACAATTCTATATTCAATATGAAATGAGGTCAACTTGTCCTTTCAAGGCTATGATCACAAGTCCTCAATTCACAAACAATTCTCCATTATTAGACATAGAAATTGATACAAATCAATCATCTAAATCATTCTAAGCATAAATCCATCATCATTCATTCATAATCAACAAACCCACTTCATAAGGCCAAATTTAGGAATTGAGAGAAATCATGGGTTCATAGAGTACTTTCATCTTAAATCATCAATTAAACATCAATATAATCATAATTTGTCATTTGAAAATGTTTGATGCAAGAACCCATGACATTGAGTAAAAACCCTTGAATTTCATACTTTGAAATCACATTGGATTGGGCTCCCTGAATGGAAAATTAGACAAGAATCAAGATCACCATACCTTGCTATTGCTTCCCACAAAAACCCTTGAAAATCCTTTGAGAACCTTGAAGAAATTGTCCTTGGAAGCTTGGAGTCTTCAACTTCTATGGAAGTTCTAGAGAGAGATCTTTTGGAGGGGAAGAGAAATTTGTATTTGGGGTTTTTGAATAATGAAATCTAAAATAGGTTTTAACACTTTTAATACTCATAAAATACTGAAATAAACCCAAAATAACTATCCCCCAACCAAACAAGACTTAACATGAATTAACCAAATGACTCTTGCCCAAGCCATGTCCAAACCAGATTGCACAGGTGAGGACCATGGACCCAATCCATGGATAGTAGATGGGTCAACGGACCGTCCTGGTTGTCTGTGGTTTTTGGCCGGGGTTTGGTATTCAAGGCATCTGCAAGGTTCGACCTATGGAGGCCATCCACGAACCGTGGATGGACCTACGGGGCGTGAACCCACTCTGTAGGTCACCATATTTTGGTGACTCCTTTGGTTTCAAGGGGTCTTGGGGGTTAGGCTTAGGGTTCTTCTCAAAGACCCTTAGGGTGGTCCTTGGCGAGTCGTACCTTGAGGTTTGACCCCAAAACCCCTCAACCATGGCTCGGGACAACATAAAATCACTTAAAAACACAAGACAAACTCAAACGTACACACGTTAGGCTTTACTTGCACTAGTTTATTTTTAGGGTCGTTACATTATCCTTTACCTAGGAACATTCGTCCTCAAATGACACTTTAAAAAAATTAAGGGGTAACGACTCAAGACTAGCAGCCCACAATCAAGCAGGCAACATAAATGTAAATGCATAAACGTAGTAGGAAACATCAACTCCACACCACAAAGACTCAATGTAAACAAGAAGGTAGGAACTACATCTACGAACTCATTATGCATCAAGGCTTCACATTTCTCACTTAATTGGAGGAACTTCCTTCTCCAACTCACATCATGCTCATTACAACATCAATAGGCATGTTCAACAAGTCAACTCATGAAGCATTTAAGCAACTCATCATGGATGCATATCAACATGAAGAACACGATTTTGAAAACTCATTTTCTCATTTAAACAAGACTTCAACAAGAAATTGCATAAAATAAGGAGACCATAAAAACTCAATTTCACACTAGACTCCAAAACATGAAACAAGCTACAAGGAACTATTGGTCTCAAGCTAGAATATGAATAAAAGGAAAGAAATAAGGATATCAACACTCACCATAATCTACTATTCAACATACTATCCCCCACTTACGGGAAAGCTCATATTGAGGTCAACATCAACACCACACGGGAACCTTAATCAAGACACTCACAAATTACAAGTAACCATCGACATACCAGAGCTTTTGAACTAGGATGGTCCTCATTAAGCAACTGTTGCTCACAACAACCTTACCAACACCACTCAAGGTCTCATATGAGTCTACCACACCGGGTCTAAACTCCTCCAACTCACTACACCTCTTAAGATGATGACATTAATTAAGCCTAACTCATGAACATCAAGAACACTCAAAGACCTTACAATCTAGGCACATTATTCCCCACTTAGGAGAAAACCTATACTAGCTCTTTTAAACTTCTCCTCATCCAATTCTAAGGTCAGAGAAAAACATCACTAAACCTCTATACTGATAACACCTAGGCATTTCTAAAACACCTTATTTCATCAACTCTTTCAATATACCTCAAAACTCATCTTGACTAAGTCAGATTCTATGAACAACACACATAACCAATAAGCAACTCATTCATACTACAGACAACATCACAATCTTCCATCTCCAATCTACCAAGTCACATAGCCCTAGTTGGCATCACAACCAACATTTTCTCTCCCTCAACCCTTATGACATAAACCTTTCAAGTGGTCAAACGCTAAAGAACATCACATAAATAATAAGGGAAAGGCATTATAGAGTTAAACTCTATGGTACGACTTGAAGAATGAAGAAGTGAAACTTTCTTAACACCCAATAGCCTCCAATTCATAATGTGGCGTGCTTCACATTATGAACAAGACTCTACTAGAAGTGGTTTGAGACAACCTAAGACCATTCCCAAAACCTTGTGCTCTGATACCACGTTTGTCACGATTCTAGAGCACCACCTAGTCATAACACAGCGTACTCGACCCCGAAGGGGTCCTATACAAGCCTTATAGCATTCTTGAACATAAGAACATAGGAAAATAGAGGAGAATTAATAACTTTCTATTACAATTGAAGACATTTTCATGAAAATCAAGCGGAAAACTTTCTAGACTTTGTACACTATGTCTCAAACCATCTAATACTTGAATACAACATTGAGACCTAGCCCATATAAAAGCTTATAACAAAACTAAAAGACATAAATGAAGATAATGGGTGTTGTCCTTGAAACTATGAGGACTCAACAAGTCTTCATCTTCAAGCACCTTAGAAAGCCACTCTTCAAGCATAGAACACCAATATCTCCAAACCCTATACTTTAGTAAGAAAAGGGGAAGAATGGGGTTAGCACAATTAAGTACTAAGTATGATAGCCATGCAAAAAACATGCTTAAAAAGGACATTTATTTTGAGAGACATGCTTTTATGCCATTTTGGTAAAACTTCATGAAATACAAGTATAAGAGACATGATATTCAATCATAACTAACATACAAAGTCACATATAAACCGTTATCTTGAGCCTCCACCTCAAGTAACCCTCAAGCTATACCTTGTGCAATGTATGAATAGCGTCCCATACCACCACCCACACTAAGGAACCACCTTAAGGTCACCAAAAGTGAACTTACATTCATCATTTCCACCTTTACACAATAGAGCATTTAAGACACATAAACATCACATGAATTACATCATCACATCACGACCATCATCTAAGACAACTTCTAAGTCATACTTGTGCAATCTGCAAGTAGCATCCGATACTACTACTCACACTAAGTACCCCTTTGATGCCACCATAGACAATGCACATTCATATACAATAGACATGACAAGGAAGTACCTCATAATACAATCCAAGTATAGCATACATCTTTACGTTACACATATAAGAATTTAAGTCATCATTCATTAGCTTCATTAATACACCTTCATTCATTAGACACAAGATCAAGATTCTTCATTAACATGATCATAAGAGTTCATTCATTTCATTAACATTATAAAGAGCACACCATAACCTCCCTCAAATTCCTACTTCTGCATTGCATAGATGGCGTCCCATACCACCACCTATACTAAGTAGTACATCCTTAAGAAGCCACAATCCATTAACATTACTATGGGGGTAAGCCTTAACTGACAAAGACAATAAGAGCTTGACATGGTATCTCGGTGTCACCCTCACCGGATTAGGAATTCCTATTTACCTAAGGTAGGATTATTTTTCTTAGCCTTAAGTGGATCGACTAGCTAGACCTATGTGGGCACATAGTTTATGTGATAGAGGTATTTCTACTACATACCCCGGCTCAACTCACGGATAAGCATCCATCCCAAGAGATTGCTACTAAGTACCCCGCCTCAACTCAAGGATGAGCACCAATCTCTAACCATATCCACTCGGTGCTTAGCATTATTCCCCACAGAGTACATTACATTCATTACATTAATTCAATATGCGACAAATGATTGCTACAATATACTCCACCTCAACTCCCGGATGAACATCTATCCCAAACCCAACATTCATTAAAACGGGATATAGGGATTGTTACTAGATATTCCGCCTCAACTCCCGGATGAGTAGCCATCTCATCCCACATTCAATCATTGGAAAGCTCACAGATTCAAAGATGAGAATAGCCTTTCACCTACTAACCCCTATTGATGTGAGAAAGTCATTTCACAAGAAGTTATTAAAATTCATTTAAGTATCATATGAGAATAACCTTTCAAATATTACTTCATCATCATCATTATCATTGAACTTCACTTATTCATTCATTCATTCAAGTGTGTGTATGTGAGAATAGCCTTTCACACTATCACCATCATTCACAAATGTTAATAGCGAGAGTATATTCAATCCTAACATAATTAGCTTCTAAACATGATCATCCTTCACTCATTTAGATCACACACTTGCTTTACATCACACTTATGTATACAATATACTGATAATACTTCCATTCTTCACATTATGCCTTCAAGGCCATGATCAAAATGTACATAGTAAGTAAGCACCTCCACCTTTCAAGTGGATCAACAATTTAATTACAATCTTATATTCAACATGAAATTAGGTCAACTTGCCCTTTCAAAGCTATGATCTCAAGTCCTTAATTCACCAACAATTCTCCAGAATTAGACATAGATAGTGATACAAATCAATCATCTAAATCATTATAAATCCATCATCATTCATTCATAATCAACAAACACACTTCATAGGGCCAAATTTAGGAATTGAGAGAAATCATTGGTTCACAGAGCATTTTCATCTTAAATCATCAATATAATCATAATTTATCATTTGAAAATGTTTGATGCAAGAGCCCATGAGATTGAGTAAAAACCCTAGAATTTCATACTTTGAAATCACATTGGATTGGGCTCCTTGAATGGAAAATTAGACAGGGATCAGGACCACCATACCTTGCTATTGCTTCCCACAAAATCCCATTGAAAATCCTTTGAAAACCCTGAAGAAATTGTCCTCGGAAGATTGGATTCTTCAACTTCTATGGAAGTTCTAGAGAGAGATCTTTTGGAGAGGAAGGGAAGTTTATATTTGGGGTTTTTGAATAATGAAATCTAAAATAGGTTTTAACACTTTTAATACTCTTAAATACTTAAATAAACCAAAAATAAGCATCCCCCAACAAAATAAGACTTAACATGAATTTACCAAATGAACCTTACCCAAGCTGTATCCAAACCAGATTGCACAGGTGAGAACCACTGACACAATCCACAGACAGTAAATGGGTCCACGGACCGTCCTGGTTGTTCGTGGTTCGTGGCTGGTGATTGGTCTTCAAGGCACCTGTAAGGCTCGACCTACGGAGGCCATCCACGAACCGTGGATGGACCTATGGGGTGTGAACCTACTCTGTAGGTCACCACATTTTGGTGACTCATTTGGTTTCAAGGGGTCTTGGGGGTTAGGCTTAGGGTTCTCCTCAAGGACCCTTAGGGCGGTCCTTGGGGAGTCATACCTTGATGTTTGACCCCTAAACCCCTCAACGATGGCTTAGGACAACATAAAACCACTTCAAAACTCAAGATAAACACAAATGTACATACGTTAGGCTCTAGTTGCGCTAGTTCATTTTTAGGGTCGTTACATCCACTTAGGAGCATTCGTCCTCGAATGACACTTTAAACAAACTAAGGGGTAACGACTCAAGACTAGCAGCCCACAATCATGCATGCAACATCAATCTGAATGCATAAACATAGTAGGAAACATCAACTACACATCACAAAGACTCAATGCAAACAAGAAGGTAGTAACTACATCTACAAACTCATTATGCATCAAGGCTTTACATTTCTCACTTCATTGGAGGAACTTCTTTCTCTAACTCACATCATGCTCATCACAACATCAATAGGCACATTTAAGCAATTTTCTCATAAAAGCACATTATGCAATTTATTCATAGAAACACATTTAGGCATGTTCAACAAGTCAACTCATGAAGCATTTAGGCAACTCATCATGGATGCATATCAACATAAGGAACACGATTTTGAAAACTCATTTTCTCATTTAACAAGAATTCAGCTAGAACATGCATAACATAAGGAGACCATGAAAACTCACTTTCACACTAAACTCCTAAACATTAAACAAGCTACAAGGAGCTCTTGGTCTCAAGCTTGAATAGGAATAAAAGGAAAGATATAATGATATCAACACTCACCACAACCTACTATTCAACATACTATCCCCCACTTAAGGGCAATCACATACTAAAGGTCAACATGAACACCACAAGGGAACCTCAATCAATACACTCACAAATTACAAGAAACCATCAACATACCGGAGCTTTTGAACTTGGAAGGTCCTCATTAAGAAACTCTTGCTCACAACAACCTTACCAACACCACTCAAGGTCTCATATGAGTCTACCACACCGGGTCTAAACTCCTCCAACTCACTACACCTCTTAAGATGAGGACATCAATTAAGCCTAACTCATGAACATCAAGCTCAAAAAACCTTACCATCTAGGTACATTATTTCCAATTAGGAGAAACCCTACACTAGCTCTTGTAAACTTCACCTCTTCCAATTCTAAGGTCGGAGCAAAACATCACTAAACCTTCATACTCATCACACCTAGGCATTTCTAAAACACACCATTTCATCAACTCTTTCAATATACCTCAAAACTCATCTTAACTAAGTCAGATTCTACCAACAACACACATAACCAATAAGCAACTCATTCATGCTAAAGACAAAATCAAAATCTTCCATTACCAATCTACCAAGTCACATAACCCTAGTTGGCATCACAACCAACCTTTTCTCTCCTTCAACCCTTATGACATAAACATTTCAAGTGGTCATACTCTAAAGACCATCACATAAGGAATAAGGGAAAGACATTATAGAGTTAAACTCTATGGCACGACTTGAAGAATGAAGAAGTGAAACTTTCTTAACACCCAATAGCCTTCTATTTATAATGTGGCGCACTTCACATTATGAACAAGACTATACTAGAAGTGGTTTGAGACAACCTAAGACCATTCCCAAAACCTTGTTCTCTGATACCTAGTTTGTCACGACCCGAGAGCCATCTCCTTTTCGTAACACGGCGTACTCGACCTCGATGGGGTCTTATGCAAGCCTCATAGCATTCTTGAACATAAGAACATAGGAAAATAGAGGATAATTAATAACTTTCTTTTACAATCGAAGACATTTTCATGAAAACGCAAGCGGAGGACTTTCTAGACTTTGTACACTATGTCTCAAACCATCTAATACTTGAATACAATATTGGGACCTAGCCCATACAAAAGCTTATCACAAAACTAAAATACATAAAGGAACATAATGGGTGTTGTACTCAAAACTATGAGGATTTACCAAGTCTTCATCTTCAAGCACCATAGAAACCTACTTTTCAGGCATAGAACACCAACATCTCCAAACCCTATACTTTAGTAAGAAAATGGGAAGAATGGGATTAGCACAATTAAGTACTAAGTATAATAGTCATGCAAAAACATGCTTAAAAAGGACATTTATTTTAGAGACATGCTTTTATGCCATTTTGGTAAAACTTCATGGAATGCAGGTATAAGAGACATGATATTCAATCATAACCAACATACAAAGTCACATATTTCACATTTAAACAATGTCACATATAAACCTTTACCATTACTTTTTCCTTGAGCCTCCACCTCGAGTAACCCTCAAGCTATACCTTGTGGAATGTATGGATAGCGTCCCATACCACCACCCATACTAAGGAACCACCTTAAGGTCACCAAAAGTGAACTTACATTCATCCTTTCCACTTTTACACAATAGAGCATTTAAGACACATAAACATCACATAAATTACATTATCACATCAAGACCATCATCTAAGACAGCTTCTAAGTCATACTTGTGCAATGTGCAAATAGCATCCCATACTACTACTCACACTAAGTACCCTTTTGAAGCCACCATAGACAAGGTACATTCATATACAATAGACATGACAAGGAAGTAACTCATAATACAATCCAAGTATAGCATATATCTTTACATTACACATATAAGAATTTAAGTCACCATTGATTAACTTTATTAATACACCTTCATTCATTAGACACAACATCAAGATTCTTCATTAACAAGATCATAATAGTTTATTCATTTCATTAACATTATAAGGAACACACCATAACCTCCCTCAGATGCCTACTTCTACAATGAATAGATGGCGTCCCATACCACCACATATACTAAGTAGTACATCCTTAAGAAGACATAGTCCATTAACATTATTGCAGGGGTAAGCCTTAACCAATATAGACCATGAGAGCTTGACAAGGAATCACAGTGTCATCCTCACCGGATAAAGGATTCCTACTTGCCTAAGGTAAGACCATTGTTCTTTAGCATTAAGTGGATCCACTAGCTAGACCTATGTGGGCATATATATTATGGGATATGGGGATTACTACTAGATACCCCGCCTCAACTAACATATGAGCATCCATCCCAAGATATTGCTACTAAGTACCCCGCCTTAACTCACGGATGAGCACCCATCTCTAACTATATCCACTCGATGCTTAGCATTTTTCCCCACAAAGTACATTACATTCATTACATTAATACATTATGGGATAAGAGATTGCTACTAGATACTCTGCCTCAACTCCCAGATGAACACCCATCCCAAACCCAACATTCATTAAAATGGGATATATGGATTGTTACTAGATACTCCGCTTCAACTCCTGGATGAGTATCCATCCTATCCCACATTCATTCATTGGAAACCTCACAGATTCGAAGATGAGAATAGCCTTTCACCTACTAACCCCCATTGATGTGACAAAGTGCTTTCACAACTAGTTATTAACATTCATTTAAGTACCACATGCGAATAGCCTTTCAAATAGTATTTCATCATCAACATTATCATTGAGCTTCATTCATTCATTCATTCATTCAAGTGTGTGTGTATGTGAGAATAGCCTTTTCGACTATCACCATCATTCACAAGTGTTAATAGAGAGATAATATTCAATCCTAACATAATTAGCTTCTAAATATGATCATCCTTCACTCATTTAGATCACACACGTGCTTTACATCACATTCATATATACAACATCATGATAATACTTCCATTCTTCACATTATGCCTTCAAGGCCATGATCACAATGTACATAGTAAGTAAACACCTCCACTTTTCAAGTGGATCAACAATTTAAGCACAATTTTATATTCAACATGAAATTAGGTCAACTTGCCCTTTCAAGGTTATGATCACAAGTCCTCAATTCACCAACAATTTTCCATAATTAGACATAGATAGTGATACAAATCAATCAACTAAATCATTCTAAGCATAAATCCATCATTATTCATTCATAATCAACAAACCCACTTCATAAGGCCAAATTTAGGAATTGAGAGAAATCATGAGTTCATAGAGTATTTTCATCTTAAATTATCAATTAAACATCAATATAATCATAATTTATCATTTGAAAACGTTTGATGCAAGAACCCATGAGATTGAGTAAAAACCCTAGAATTTCATATTTTGAAATCACATTAGATTGGGCTCCTTGAATTAAAAATTAGACAAGAATCAAGACCACCATACCTTGCTATTTCTTCCCACAAAATCTCCTTGAAAATTCTTTGAAAACCTTGAAGAAATTGGCCTTGGAAGCTTGGAGTCTTCAACTTCTATGGAAGTTCTAGAGAGAGATCTTTTGGAGGGGAAGGGAAGTTTGTATTTGGGGTTTTTGAATAATGAAATCTAAAATAGGTTTTAACACTTCTAATACTCTTAAAATACTTAAATAAACCCAAAATAACCGTCTCTCAACCAAATAAGACTTAACATGAATTTACCGAATGACCCTTGCCCAAGCCGTGTCAAAACCAGATTGCACAGGTGAGGACCACATACTTAATCCACAGACAGTAGATGGGTCCACGGACCGTCCTGACTGTCTGTGTTTCATGGTTGGGGCTTGGTCTTCAAGGCATCTCCAAGGTTCGACCTACGGAGGCCATCCACGAATCTTGGATGGACCTACGGGGCGTGAACCCCATCTGTAGGTCACCACATTTTGGTGACTCATTTGGTTTCAAGGGTTCTTGGGGGTTAGGATTAGGGTCCTCCTCAAGGACCCTTAAGGTGGTCCTTGGGGAGTCGTACCTTGACGTTTGACCCCTAAACCCCTCAACCATGGCTCGGGAAAACATAAAACCACTTCAAAACTCAAGACAAACACAAACGCACACATGTTAGGCTCTAGTTGCACTAGTTTATTTTTAGGGTCATTACAGTGGTACTTAGTGTGGATCGGATTATGGGCTCTTATCCATACATTGCACAAGTATGACTTGAAGCTAATTATGAAGTGTTTCTCTTATATGATGTTTGCTTAGATTGGATTGTTGCTATAATTTCCATCCTTGATATGTTGACTAAAGGTGAGAGATTCCCTTGTCTATAAGAAGTAATCTAAAGGATGAGATCAAATATGATAAAGAGGTATGATACCTAAAAGTGGCACTTAGCCTAGGTGGGATTATGGGGTCTCATCTATGCATTGCACAAGTATAACTTGAAGGTTACTTATGAAGTTTCTCCTATGATAAGAGGATTTAAGTATGGACTATGATTATGAATATGTGGTATTTCCTATGTTATTGGATTATGCCTTATGTTGACCTATGCCTGATGTTTAACGTAATTAGGTCACTTCATCCAAAAATAAATGCCAACGATCGTGAGTATATAAACCAACTAAGTGAGTTGGGGTCGAGTCCCAAGGGAGTGGTTCGTAATTGAGAATCAATAGGCAAGTAAGAATATGGTCAAGTCAATCATAGCTAAAAACATTAACGAATAAAAACATATCATAAATTAGGGGTGACACACATCTCAAATATCAAGGTGGGTTTGTTTCTATTATCAACTAAAACAACAAATAATATAAATATGGAGACGGGATTTTTGTGATGTGATAGGATTATGGGCAAAGATAGACAACCGGGTAATTGCAATTAATAGTAAACAACTGTAAATTGGTGATTAAGCTATACTTTAGTGTGGATAAACTTTCTCTCGAACAATTTACCCCGAATCAAATTGGTTTCTCTCGAACACCAATAAGCATCAATTAAGCACAACCTTTACTTTAGTCTATTCATTCTCTCGAGCTGAATGTGTGGAAGAGGGTTTAGGGTTCACTCTCTCGAGCTTAACTCATGACAACCCAATACCCATAGACCATCGATTCAGTAATTTTGGTTTTAAAACCTCTCTCTCGAGCAAGCCAAAAACACGAAGTTAAGATTGTATTTGCAACTATAACCCATTATATTCAACCACAATTACTAAATGAAATCATTTTTAAACAACAAATAAACTATCAATTAACAATACCCAGTAGTTATATCAACCCATAATCACATAATCACACCCCAAGAATTGAGGTTTTAGCTAGACATAGTAAAAAGGTAAAAATCGTTACCAAGTTGTGTTTCCATCAACTAGGTAGGATTGATATATTCTTTACAAAGGTCTAAGATGAAGAATCTTCAACGCCCACTTCAAATTTCTTCGAAATGAAAATCTTCAAATCTTGAAAACTAAGGAAATATTGTCTCTCTATTCAGTTATAATCTCTCAACTTCAAAAACTGGAAAATAATATGTTTCAATACAAAAAATCGATTACTATGCTAAAAATTTAAACAAGTATTTATAGTTTTCAAAAAGTATACTGTGAAGGTTCAATCAACGCAGTTAGTCGAGATCACCGACCCAACCGGCGATCCGCCCTTTGGTCATTTTCATCGTCGTTTTGCTTTTGCCTTTAGCATTTTCAGGTTCTGTAACTTTGGGCGATATGGCACTGCTTCGCGGAACTGTTCGGCGACTCGCCGACTGCTCTTTTCTCTCGCCGACTAGATTTTCTCCTTCAGGGCTTGGCACACTGGAACATTAGCCGAGACCCTGGCCGTTCAGCGACTCACCTAATGGGTTAGGCGACCCTCAGGATTTCTTCCTTTGTTCTTTCAGCTGTCTTGTTCCTTTTTGCTCAATAGTGTCCATACTTTGTTCCTCAATCCAAATACCTGAAATTCAAGGGTTTACATCAGTTATTGGTACAAAATATGCATTTGAGGACACTAATTCTATTAATATAATGCCCTAAATGAGTCCAAATCGTGGACTCATCAACACCCCCAATTTAAACTTTTGCTTGTACAGCTGCATAGAATCCCCGGGCTCATGAAAGAATATGGAGCCTTCGGGGAAAAGTCTCCCTGTCAGAAATAGGCCTCTTACCCTTGCCTTTATTTCCTTTCCTACCAGTTGTGGAAAGTTTGGTGGCTCTGTCCCTGGATGCAGTTGCCTCCTCATTGATTGTAATCCCCTTAGCTTTCTTTCGGGGTGGCATGTCTCTCCCAACAAATTTCGGTCTAGCCATGTCTTATATGCCGAATAATAAAAGATTGAAATGCTAGACGGCAAAGTATTCCAACTCCGACCACAAATCAACGACTAAAATATGATAACAATACAAACATATGGAAAATATTGCGCGGGTGTGAGTTTGGGAAGATCAAAAGTGAGGGAAAATGAAAGATTTAGAATTTTTTAAACTGTTGGCCTTTAAAAACCGTCCAATTCTCACCCATTCGGCGACATTAGTAGTGCTCGCCGACCCTCTCGGTGACACGCTGAGTGGTCACTTACCTTGCTGAGTTTTACAGGACCTCCAGTTAATCTGGGGGTCCAAACGGCGGACTAGATCGTGATCGCCGACCTGGTTGGCGATTAACCAATAATTTCCTAGGCTCGCTGAGTTTTACACACTCCAATTTAAAGTTGTTTCGAGTCCAACGACTTTCTAGGTCAGTCTCGCTGACCTCTTTGGTGATACGCCGACTGGACCTTTAGCTCGCCAACCTGGACATTTCAAACATATTCCACACTTTAACCTACACAATCAACACACCATTATTTATCAAAACAAGAATAAAGAAATAAAGGGTCTTGGGTTGCCTCCCAAGTAGCGCCTTAGTTAACGTCGTGGCACGACGCAAGTCCCCACTCAAGTTCCATTAGTGAGGTTTACCCCATTTTATTAAGTCCACCCCTCTTTTAGCTTTGGGTAGAGAGAAGACAACAGTTGGTCCATTTGGGACCCTTAGCTGAATGAGCATAAAATGAGAGTTCGTCATCTGGTTCAGCATCAAGACATTCTCTCTTATCTCTTCCAACACTCTGTCGTTTTCTTCGACTTTGTGCAGGACGAGTAAGAGGACCTCTTCAATTTTCCCACCCGCTTGCTTCTTCATCTTTCGATGCTCATGAGGGGGAATGTACATGTCCGTCTTTTTGGACAGTACCTCCAAGTCATTGACCTTTTGGGTCAAGATATCCAACTAACCCAACAATTTGGCCTAATGTTGGTCCTTTTCTATTTTTTGATTAGTCTCAGTCATTTGGCCACCATTGCTACCAACTATGCTCCAAGTCTCTGCTCAAAACAGCAACACACAAACAAGCAAAACAAAACCAAAATTTAAGTAACTATCACTATAACTAACAAAAACAAAATCTAAACAAAAAATTCTCAAGTAACACCATTCCCCGGCAGCGGCGCCATTTTTTATGTTTAACGTAATCAGGTCACTTCATCCAATACTAAGTGCCACGATCGTGAGTAGTAATATAACCCAACTAAGTGAGTTGGGGTCGAGTCTCAAGGGAGTGGTTCGTAATTGAGAATCAATAAGCAAGTAAGAATATGCTCAAGTCAATCATAGCTAAAAACATTAACAAATAAAAATATATCATAAATTAGGGGTGACACAAGTGTCAAATATCAATGAGGGTTTGTTTGTATTTTCAACTGAAACAACAAATAATACGAAAATACGAATATGGAGACGGGATTCTTGGGTGTAGGATTATGGGCAAAGATAGACAAACGAGTAATTTCAATTAATAGTAAAAAGCTGTAAATCGGTGATTAAGCTAGACTTTAGTGGGGATAAACTTTCTCTCGAACAATTTACCCCGAATCAAATTGGTTTCTCTCGAATACCAATAAGCAGCAATTAAGCACAACCTTCGCTTTAGTCCATTCACTCTCTCAAGCTGAATTTGTGGAAAAGTATTTAGGGTTCACTCTCTCGAGATGAACTCATGACAATCCAATACCCACAAACCATCGATTCAGTAATTTTGGTTTTAATACCTCTCTCTCGAGCAAGCCAAAAACACGAAGTTAAGATTGTATTTGCAACTACAACCCATTAAATTCAACCACAATTACTAAACGAAATCATTTTTAAACAACAAATAAACTATTAATTAACAATACCCAGCAGTTATATCAACCCATAATCACACCCCAAGAATTGGGGTTTTAGCTAGACATAGTAAAAAGGTAAAAAATCGTTACCAAGTTGTGTTTCCATCAACTAGGTAGGATTGATATAGTCTTTACAAAGGTCTAAGATGAATAATCTTCAACACCCACTTCAAATTTCTTCGAAATGAAAATCTTCAAAGCTAAGGAAATATTGTTTCTCTATTCAATTCTAATCTCTCAACTTCAAAAACTGGAAAAATAATTTGTTTCAATACAAAAATCAATCACTAAGCTAAAAATTTAAACAAGTATTTATAGTTGTCAAAAAGTATGCTGTGAAGGTTCAGTCGGTGTAGTTAGTCGAGATCACCGACCCAATTGGTGATCCTCCCTTTGGTCATTTTCATTGCCATTTTGCTTTTGCCTTCAACATTTTTAGGTTCTGTAACTTTAGGCGATATGGCACTGCTTCGCGGAACTGTTCGGCGACTCGCAGACTGCTTATTTCTCTTGGAAACTAGATTTTCTCCTTCAGGGCTTGGCACTCTGGAACATTAGGTGAGACCCTAGCCATTCGGCGACTCGCCTAATGGGTTAGGCGATCCTCAGGCCTTCTTTCCTTCATTCTTTCAGCTGCCTTGTTCCTTTTTGCTCAATAGTGTCCATGCTTTGTTTCTCAATTCAAATACCTGAAGTTCAAGGGTTTACATCAGTTATTGGTACAAAATATGCATTTGAGGACACTAATTCTATTACAATAAAGCTCTAAATGAGTTTAAATCGTGGACTCATCAATGCCCTTATTACGCCTATGTTGGAAATTATGCTTATGATTATGTTATTGTCTCTTATGCTTATAAATTATGTTTCATGTTGGCTAACCCTTGTGTTATGCTCTTATGATGTCATGATAGCTAACATATTTAGTACATTTTTTACTAACTCATAATGTTGCCTACATTCTTATCAAATGTAGGGTCCGGTAATATTGAGTTTCGTTCTTGAAGGTAGGTTTCTAGAAGAGCAAAGGAGTTGAAGATTTGGTGAGTCCGCATAGCATCGAGGATAAAGCTACCATTACCTTTACGTCTTTCTTTGATGTGTTAAACTTTTGTATGGGCCGCGTCCCAAGAGTTATTCAAAGTTGTATTAGATGGTTTGAGACAAAGAGTTATAGACTTCCGCTTGCTTTTATAAAAGACTTCAATTGTATGGAAAAAGTTTTAAAAATTCTGCACTTTTCTATTAGCTTATGTTATGATATGCTAAGGGCTTGTATGAGACCCCTTCGGGGTCAAGTACGCCATGTTACATCTAGGGTGTACCCCTGGGTCGTGACACTATAATAAGGAGACTATATAATATTAGGAAATACTACCATTCTTTCATATTCTAGTTTGTGCGATAGAGTCTTACTCTATAGAGTTTATTCTAACTCTTGCGTTCACGTATTTCAGCTCATCCCTCCAAAGCGTACCGCCAGTCAAAGGAATGCTACAAGTACTGAGGTTCCCACTTAAACCGATGCAAGTAATTGTAACACCTTAGATTCGAAAAAGGGAAAAGTAGCAAGTTTTCAGAAGTCCTGGTGCCATCCAATGGAGGCCAACCACGGCCCATGAAGTCAACCATGGACAGTGTGTGTGGTCCGTAGACTAGCCAACCATGAAGGTTCAGAGGGTCATGAACCACGGCCTGAACCAACGGACCGTCGTTGGGCCCACGATTCATCGATAGGGTCCATAGGTCCAGATCCCATAATCTAGTCTCTGAAGTGGTTTATGGATGTGCAGGACATACCGTCAGTCAGAGCACGGTCCTTAGGTCGTGGGTCGGCAGTTATTTTTAGGGGCAGTTAAGTCTTTTCATAATTAGTTTAGCCTAATACCATATCGTTTTACCCTTACTAAAACCCCTATATAAGTGTTTTAACTCTAAAATTTCCCTCTTGAAAATCAATCTCTCAAATTCACCAAAAGAAATCAAGTTCTTCCTCACAAATATTTCTCTCTCCTGAAGACTTGAAGAAGAAGGGTCCAAGCTAGGGTTTGCAAGTCAAGTCTTCATTCCTCCATTGAAGTTAAGCAATTGGCATTGAGGTATGATAGTGTTCATCTATGGATTCCTTCCATTCATGGAGTTCCTAAAATCTCCTATTTTCAAAGTTAGAATTCCCCAATTGAGTTAGGGTTTTCTTCTATGTTATGGGCTATCCTAATTGTGGATCTAATTGATTGATTTATGATCTATGATGCATGAATTGCAGTAAATCTCATGATGTTATGGTGATTCCCCATGAACCCATGTAGTTCCCATGTTTTTCAAGTTATGACCATATAATGTAGGTCTTGGATTATGTAAGAAGATTATATGAAATCAAGTATGAATTGATAGAATTACATGAAATTATGATGAATTTCTATAAACCCATGTCTAACTCATGTTTCCTAGACATTGATGATTGAAACTGAGTTTTGAACCTTGAGAGATGAATTATGAAATTATACATTGTCACGCCCTGAAATAAGGGGGTAACTGGCACTCGATACCCTAAAACATCGAGTTACCCATTGAAACATACTAACTAAACCAAACTTGTGAGGTAAAAATATTGGGCAGCACAACCTCTAAAAAGTGAAGCCTGGACCCAGAGGTCATGACCTGAAAGAGAATAACCATACAAACAATGGTAGACAAACCATAAAAATAGATAACGATGTACTATCTAGCCTACGAGGCCACAACCGAAAACATACCTACTTACACACACCTATAAATGCATGCCAAGACTATTGGCTGGAGGTTGAAACATACAAAAAAGAAAACCCAGAATATTGTGTCCACAATAGCCTCTATGAGTGACATAAGCACTGTCGGGACAAGGCCCCGACTATACCCAAACTGTACAACAAAAGTAAACATCCTCTGATAACCCTAGGATAAGATGGAGTTTACCAACTCACAGCTGAACCTGAATCCTAGCGGGTGGGTCGATTAGAGTCCCTGCCTGTACCTGCTCGCACAAAACAAAAAGCAGCGTCCCCAGGCAAAGGGACGTCAGTACGAATAAAAATGTACTGGTATGTAAAGCGAAAAGTAAAATCGTAAACATTTACTATAAAAGGGTAATAGAGATACCACCTGAACTGAAACCCAAATAATAGCCATGGCTGACCTTTAGCCCCCTACTACTTAAATATGCATGGTATGCTCGTATAATCGTATGTCATGAATACATATATATATAGATGCAAATGCATGGCATACCCAACCAAATGCTAGCAATGGTGGTGCTTTCCGGTAGCGAACCGACATCATATTCGCCAACTTGTGGCCATCTGTGTCTCATACGTATAAATATAGGCAATAGGCCTCATACCTCCCGATTATAGCTCGGGAGTAGAATGCATAGCATGTCATGTCATGGATTTATAACACCTATGAGTTACTGTTGTCATGTTGCCAATCTTGGCCCATTTGTAGTCTTGTTCTCATAACCTCATAATCACTTTCGTATAACATATAACAATCTCATGGAACTTGATATGTTCTTCCAAATAAGCTTGAAAAGTTAACTCGAATTTATAAGGATAACCTAACCTTGTTGATATTCATAACAAGTTTAAGGTGACTTACTTAGTTCCTAACTTGGTTCCTAGAT
>JAJOOF010019290.1:0-26096 GCA_029582545.1 Solanum lignicaule
ATAACTTAAGATGAAATAATTAATAAAACATATAAATGATAAAAAGAAAAGTTATCATTAAATTACCTTGTATTGTCTTGATTCTTCAAAATTTTGCATATGCAAAATTTTCTTGATTCATCTATATATCAAAATGAAAAAAAATAAAATTACATCATTATCAGTACTATAACTTAAGATGAAATAATTAATAAAACATATAAATGATAAAAAGAAAAGTTATCATTAAATTACCTTGTATTGTCTTGATTCTTCAAAATTTTGCATATGCAAAATTTTCTTGATTCATCTATATATCAAAATGAAAAAAAATAAAATTACATCATTATCAGTACTATAACTTAAGATGAAATAATTAATAAAACATATAAATGATAAAAAGAAAAGTTATCATTAAATTACCTTGTATTGTCTTGATTCTTCAAAATTTTGCATATGCAAAATTTTCTTGATTCATCTATATATCAAAATGAAAAAAAATAAAATTACATCATTATCAGTACTATAACTTAAGATGAAATAATTAATAAAACATATAAATGATAAAAAGAAAAGTTATCATTAAATTACCTTGTATTGTCTTGATTCTTCAAAATTTTGCAAAATTTTATAGCTTGCACAACTTTGATAGCTTCTTTAAATAGGAGTAGGAAGTGGAGTTGTCAAATGCATGATTTTTATAATGTTTTTTTATAATGCATGATTTTTATAGTGCATGGTCGTCAAACCATTTTTTTTTCCGTTGAAACATATACCGCGTGAAATTTGTACAGTGTTGATTTAATTCAACAATGTAAAAATAAATCATGCAAAACTGCAGTGTTGATTTGATTCAACACTGAAGTTTCACATGAAAGTGAAAATGTGTAAAAACTTACAAGGCTCAAGGGGCAAGTAGCCTTGTGAGTTTTTATTTATTTTTTATTTATTTTATTTTTTTATATGTATAGTTTTTAATTTTTTTTTTTAAAGTTTGTTTGTTTGTTATTTTAATATAGTATTTTTTAACTATTTTTTTTATCACTTTATCTAATAGTTTTTGACTACAAATTGAAGTATTTTATTTTTTATTTTTGTTGAAACATATACCGCGTTAAACTTGTACAATGTTGATTTAATTCAGCTGTATTTGAGATTCTCACATTTGCATCATATCAACAACTATGTATTATTATTATTATTAGACTTTTAACAAACAAGAAAATAAAATGAGAATGTTTTTTTTTAAATAACAGCCTGGAAGGTTCATTGGTGGCTGAGCCTTGTAAGGCTCATTGGAATTTGAGCCTCATTTTAGAAAACCTGATTTACACGGTATTAAAAAATGTTACCCTTTTGGTTTCATAATTAATTGAGTTGCCCGTTTGGAATTTTCAAAAAAGTTGTTGCCCTTTTGTTTTGGGACTCAGCTATATATATCAACTGAAAAGCTGAATTTTTATGCCAATTTTAAAATCTCGATGGGGTGCTCGAGATTCGTTCGAAACCTGATAAAAATAAAATAGATATGCTACCCTATTAAATTCAACATTACGGACTCAATGACTCAGTCAAAATTTCCATCAGAGGTCATATCAATAAAAAGTGGGTCCCACTCACAAAGGCCATTTTAAACCAAAATCCACCAAGGGGATCAAAATGAGTTCGGAGGCCTCGGGAGTCAAACGAAAGGTCGTTCTAAATAAAAATCGATATTCCAGGGCTAACCACGCTATCAAAATTTTCTTTCGGACACGTTTTCCGAGAATGTTGACCAAAGTCTCGAGACTTGAGTCAACCATGCTTATAGCCTAATTTGGCCATTTCGGAGTTGATGGAACTGTCAAAATTCCGTTCTGAGGCTTTTTCTTGATGATCTGACTAAAAGTCACTTTTCAAGCTTCAAAACCTCTACAACATGGAAAGCTGCACAAAATCCAAACGAACGACCAGGTGACCGAAATGTCAGTGCCACCAAGTCATAAATTACTTGGGGTTGCTGTAGGAAAGATCTAATCGATGAAATGAAGGCGGGTAGACAGAAATGACCTGGAGGGTCATTACAACATCCACAACTAAAAGAACTTTCGTCCGCAAAAGTAAGGTTAAGAATATACCAGAGGGCTCAAATAAGCTGGGTAACTGCTCCCGCATCTCCTGCTCGGTCTACCAGGTAGCCTCCTCAACTGGACGGTGTCGCCATTGGACCTTAACTACGGAATGGACCAGGGATGGAGCTGACAAACATCTCTGGCTAATATGGCTACCGGCTCCTCAACAAAGGTCAAGCTGTCATCCAACTCAACTGAATCGTACTGTAGCACATGAGACTGTCATGACCCGAGCCTACATCCCAAACGTGAGACGGCGTACAAGACTCCAAAAAGTCTCATACAAGCCTCATAACATTCATAATATAAGACATAAGAAAAATGGTACGGAATTTTAAAGCTTTTAATCCATATAATCGAAAACTTTATTTAAAATAACGGAAGTCTAACTTTGTCTCACATGACCATCTAATACAACTTTGAATCAATAATAGGGTCACAACCCTTCAACATATTCCGAAACGTAAAGTGACAATAAATGAAACTACTAAAGACACATATGTCCTCGAATCTTGAGGACTCACCACTAGCTTAGAGAATAGTCAATCCAAGCTTCACTCCAAAGAAATCACATTAAGATCCAGAACCTACACTTTGTAACAATGTAGAAGAAATATGAGCTAGCACAAAGATGTACTAAGTATGATAGCCATGCAAAAACCATGCTTAAAAAGGACATTTTGATTGAAAACCATGCATTTGACAAGTTTGAGAATCATCATGTACTTTTAGTAAAAACACATAAGACATAAGCATCTTCATCATATAAGTCATTAGAGTATCATAGAACCATCATGAAGGTAACCCTAAGCTATACTTGTGCAATGTATGAATGACATCCCATAATACCATTCATACTAAGTACCACTTTGAGGCCACCATAACATACTTACCATTCTTCATTCTCATCTTTAGTCAATAACCATACACAAGAAACATTCACATTTAATAAGTCATGGCAAGGAAAGCAACTCATAATAACAATCCAAGTTAAGCATTCATCTTTACATTAAGCCTTTAAATCAACATTCTCATTAGCAACATTCTGAGAACATTTATTTCATTAGACATTAATACATTAGAGAAACACACCATAGCCCTCTCAAAGTGTACTCGTGCAATGCATGAATGACATCACATAATACCACTCACACTTCATAGAACCTTTTGAGTAACCATAGCACGTAACTCACATGATGGGAAAAATCCCTAACCGACATAGACCATGTGAGCTTAACATGGAATCTAGTGTCATGTCCCACACCGAAAATAGTTGGTCTACTTGCCTAAGGTAGAACCGATAACATTTTAGCTTAGGTGGATCCACTAGCTATAACCTATGAGGGCACATAGTTATGGGATAAGGAAGATGTTCATTGAAACCCGGCCTAATATGGGGAGAGCTTCCATCTTACCATATTCACTCGGTGCTAAGCTTACATTCCCATAGAGTAGTTCATTCTCATTAACATAATTACACATGAGAGGGTGCCATTGGCCTACCAACCCAAGGTACATTGATTCACACATGAAAGGGTGCCATAAGCCTACCTATTCAAGGTACATTATTAGGATAACTCATTGAATCCTCATGAAAGAGTGCCATAAGCCTACCGATTCAAGGTTCATCATTTTCATTTATGGAAGGGTGCCATTAGCCTACTGATCCAAGACACATCATTAGAATAGTTCATAGACTCATCATGCAAGGGCTACCATCGTTAGGTCTACCAATTCAAGATAAAGCCTAGAATACTTCATTAATCATTTATGAAAGGGATACCACCATTAGGTCTACCGAAACAAAGTTCATTCAGTCAAGATACATTAGTTACACAAGAAAAGGATGCCCTAAGCCTACCAATTCAAGGTACATCAATCAAGATCACTTTCAATTACACAAAAAGATGATTCCCTAAGCTTACCAATTCAAGGTATAATATTACATTAAAGAAACCTTCACAACATATCATCATCATGCACAAGTGTATAATTGAGAATAACCTTTCCATAATATCACAATTGCATTGTAGTCATGATCACATTACTTTCATTGAAATCACAAAGCATATACATAAGCATCATGATTATACAACAATCTTCATAATTTACCCTTCAAGGCCATGAATCACAATTCACCAATACACCTAGAATTACTAAAATTTAGGCATGAATAATGACATAATTCCATTAACTAAAGCATTACAAGAACAATTGCATAATATTCATCATACTACCATTCATCCACATCTAAGTCATAAATTAGGGTTATGGGGAAATCATGGATTCACGGGGGATTTCATCTTAATACCACCATAAAACAGCAATTCAATCTCAATATATGATAATTAAACCATTGAAAATGTTTTGAGAAAGAATCCATGACCTAGATTGAAAACCTTAGTTTTGGAGAAATTCCAACTTTAAATTCGAAGATTTGGGGACTTCATGGATGGAAAGTTAACCATGAATCAAAACTACCATACCTTAATTGAATATTCCTCACTAAATTGAGTGGAAAAGATGAGTCCTTGAACCCTAGACCTTGACTTCTTTTTCTTCTTCTTCTTCTTCTTCTTCTTCAATGGAGGTTTTAGAGATAGAAATATTTTGGAGAGGATGAACTATTTTTGGTTTTTTGGAATAATGAAGTAAATGGGGTTTTAAATTACTTAAAATCATTTATATATGTGAAATAAGACAATATAAATTGACCCCATCCCACTCCCAGGCACTACGAGAGGACCTCATGAACCGTGGTCCTACCCGTGGTCTTTGGGCAGTTTCTAGGGCTTGGGGTCTTGCCCTCTAAAATTTGAAGGCATGACCACAAGACGTCCCACGATCCGTGGTCAAGACCACTGGTCGTGGTGAATGTCGTGGTCCCTAGGCAGTAGCTAGGCTTCAAAGCCTTGTCTCTCACAAGCCTAAGGGGTCTTCATGAGCCCCTTCACGAACCGTGGTCAAAACCACTGGTCGTGAAGGTGGTCGTGGTCTTTGGGCAGTGCTTGGCCAAGGTTGGGGAAGCCTTGGCCTTTGGCGTAGGCTTTGCCCCCTTGCCTTTGCAACCCTCAATCAAACCTCAAATTGTCTTCTAACTATGGGGTGTAACACGTACCTTGACGTTAGCTCTCACGTTTAGGCTCTAGTTTAACCTACTAATTTTCCGTGGCGTTACATTATCTCCCCCATGGGAACATTCATCCTCGAATGATACTTTAGACCCCTTACAGAATTATAGACTCAAGACTAGTAGCCCATCATGCATGAAACATCATAACAATGCACAAAACAAAAAGGAAACATCAACTCCATATCAATATACTCAATACAACACAAGGAAGTAGGAACTACATCTAACAACCCATCATGCATGAAAACTTCAACATTTCTCATTTCTCAGAGGAATTACCTTCTCCAACTCAAATCATGCTCATCATAACATCATGAAGCCAATTATGCAATTATTCTCAAAAGTACATTTAAGCATGTTCAACAATTCGACTCATGAATCATATAGGAAACTCATACTCAATGCACATCAACATGAGGAATAAAAATCATAAAAACTCATTTTCTCATTAAACATGAATTCATCAAGACCACGCATAACACACTACAACAAATATGATATATAGCTACGAAATTATTAGCTACGACATGAGATTCGTCACTAATTATTCATTTTTAGTGACAAAAATTACTTTTCGTGCTTAAATATATGAAACACATACTTTTAGTGACGAAACATAAAATTTCGTAGCAAAGTTTTGTCAACTAAAGTTTCCCACCAAAAAATGCATTGGCGCCATTTATTGAGTAGGGTTAGTCACAAATTTAAAGTTATTTGTGACACATTATTTCGTCACTAATGATATATCTAATTCATGACAAACTGTTTTTTGTCTTCAATTACATTACCTTTTGGACACAAAAATTTCGTCTCAAAAAATGTGTTGTTACATTATCGACAAATTAGAGTTTGTAGTTAAATATTATAAGTTTTAGCTATAAAATTTAGATTTAATTGTGACATTTGTTTTCGTCACTAATAATAAAAACAATTGGTGGCAATCACTTTATTGTCTCTAATCAACATATGATTTAGTGACTAGAAAAAATTGTCACAAAATATTTTAGGTGTTAAATAACGACGACTTAAAATTTGTAGTGAATAAGTCAACTATTTTCTACGAAAAGAATTCATAGCTAAATACAATTTTCTTACTACAATTGTTCATAATTACAAGTGACAACTGACACACAGAGACATATACTATTTATCATGGATACATTCACCTTACTAGAATTTCCATAACGTTTTATTAATTTGGATGGAAATAATAAGCGTTATTATTTCTTCCAAACGTTTTAAGTATTCCTAGACATAAAGTGCTTTTCTTTTCATTTTGGTCGAGTATCCGATAGATTGCATATGGTAATTTAATGATGTTACATTTCTCTTTTTTTTTTTTTTTTAGAGATAACACATTTTTATTGTTATTTAATTACATTGGATGTTTTATTTATTACATGTTCATTAAGTATAAGGGCGAAATTCTAACATTGAAATCGAAAGTTAAAGTACATGAAAACACACTACTCAATACTCTTTTCTAAACGTCAAACGTTCTTCTTTTATTATTTATACAGATATGGTATATCACATAATTCAATTAGGTAAATAGTAAAATAATAATTATGAGGAAATACTATTACATCTTACAAATATGTAAAGATTAAATAGTCATAACTTTAATTAATTTCAAAATATTAGGAAGACCTGTTGATTATAGTTCCTAAAATGTAGTAATATGCTAATTAATAGCCGTAAATCTCGAAAAGGAAAACCAAATTAAATCGATTCTCCCTTTTACAATACAGTAAATACAAGATAAAATAAATAAATTTAATTTAATATTAATTAATTTGAATATGTTGTCACTCGTAATTAATTTGTTATATTACAAATTATTAATAAGTAGATGTATATGATGTAATATAGATTCTTATATCGATATGTGGATTAATTATTCCTTTTAAAAATACATGGACAATTAATTCTGAAAATTTAAATTCATTAAATCCCTTAATATAAGGTGGAAATCAAGGAGTGTATCTATGTTTAATTTATTTTATTTTATTATTTTCTGAAATAATAAATTTATTAATATTATTAGTTAGAGCAACTTTCACAAATAGCAAACACAAAAATCATATTTGTTGCTATAGCTATAGTTTGCATAATTGCGCTCCATACCAAACATAAATATGTATATTTCGCTATACATATACAAAAGAAAGTAGTTGTATATAATCTGTTCTATTTCGGTATACATATACAAAAGATCAATTGTATAATCTGTGTTTGTGTAAAGTGAGAAAGAGAGAAAGGCAAAAGAGAACTGGGCAGGGGAATATTTGTAGTATATAATTATAAGTGTTTAGGACGAAGATATATGTATTTGCATGTGTATATACAATTTTCTCTCGCTTTATATAAACAGAAACACAATTTATACATTTCTGTTTGTATAAGCGAGAGAGGCGAGGGAGAGACTGACGAGCGAGATCTGGGATAGGGGAACGAAAATATATGTATATATATATAATTTTCTCTCGCTTTATACAAACACAAACGCATTTTATATATTTGCGTTTGTATAAACGCGAGAGAGGCGAGGGAGAGAACGAGATTCACCAGGAGAGAGGCGAAATAACAACAATTTGTTATGGGGTACAATTAAATCAAACTATATTTATAACATTTAATTTGAATTAATAGTTTTCTATTATATACAATTTTCCCTATTAAGAAAAGACAAAAAAAACATGTATATCTTGGTCAGATAATTTGATTAGTTTCATTTCATTACTCTAAAAATAATAAATTCATTAATTTGTTGTATCTATTATCAATATATAGTGTATCCAATAAATTAAACAGTTAGATACATGAGTATCATACAAATATCTTCATATCTATTTATATGATCTAATATTAATTTCATGTATCTATTTTTATGATCTAATATTATTTCATGTATCTTTTATATGTATAGTTTGACGTTTCAAGTATCAATTTCATACGTTATATCCAAAAACATGTATCTCAGATAAATATGAAAATATTTAGATACATTGTAATAACATAAAAAATATATATGATAATATTAAGATACATGATAGAAGATCATATACATATGACTATACTCGGATACATGATAGAACAAATTGTGTCAAACACATGCGTAAATTTCCAATAATACATAAATCTCCAATATAATCATTACTTACATACACACTTAATAAGATACACTAATAAAAATTAGGTACATACAATCCTATCTCAATAATGTATCAGATACATCAATAATGTATCAAATAAATGCGTAAATCTCCGCTTATTGAAACTTTCCGATTACGTTTGTGGTTGGTCAGAGCATCTAACCACGACAATGTTTGCTTCACCTTTTGATTCATCCGTGTTGCTCACTACGCCTAGATCCGACGGGAGAAGTGATGCGAACTTTCTTGGTTGATCCATAGTATACAAGGTATGAAACCGGTACCATCATCAATGTCTAATTTGATAAATCGATTGGGCTTGAAATCTCTATTACAATGATTCCCATTGTCTCTGCGTGCGAAAGGTATCTCCTCTTGCGAGAAAAAATGGTGAATTCATGTGAGATTTGTTTAAGAGTGAAAAAATCAAAAGCTAAGAATTTGATGTGTGTTGACAAGCCGTAGAACATCTATTTTAATAGGGTATTTCTTCTCAGTAAATTTCGAGTGATCAAGGGAAGAGGAAAAGGAAGACTTAGAGTTTGATAAATGTAAAGATAATATCAATCCCCATTTTAAGGGATATGAATATTCATTGTATCTTCAATAATATATGATATAAAATATTAAAAGTAATAATATATGTAATTGTTTGAAAATAGAGATAAAATTAGTATGTATGCTAGTGATGTATGTCTAATAAAGTAGTTTATCCTTAAAATTATTATGTTAATATTATATCAATTGAATTCAAAGTAAGATTTGTTTTGGGACTCTATAACCAAAATAAAAGTCTTGTGGAGTTGAAGTTTTGTGTTGCCCAAAAGTAAGGATAATTATAACCAAAAAAGCTAGGATAACATTATAAGGCAGTAATTTTTTTTAATCTTTTTTTTTAGTTTGGGACTTTATGACCGTGCTTAATTCGACAAAAATAACACCAATTTTTATTTTCTAAAAACAATACTATTAATTTTTTATTTTCCAAAAATAAGGTTGCCTTTTGATTTAGCCCCAAAAAAAAGATATGAAACCCTTTGCACGCTATTTACTTTAATTTTTGTAGACACTTAATTTTTTACCGAACATAAGGTTTTACACCATTTTTTATTCCTTAAATATTTATTATAACTCTAAATTAAATATTTTGATTTTATCTTATTTTAGTAAGTTTATTTTAATATATTTGAAAACTATAAAAATAAAGTCATGTTTTAGGTTAAGTTTTATTTTTAATCAAAAGAAAAAAAATTACAAAAATATACGTTTTCTTTTAAATAAATAAGTTAATGATTCTTCATTATATTTTTTGATTAACTATTTAATTTTTCTTATATTTTTTATATTAGTCCAAAATAGTTAGCTAATATTTTTATTATATATATTTATTATGTCAAAAATAATAATAAAAATAAAAATCTTAAACTACCCATTATCCTCCCCACTACACCTACACTACACCTACACTACCCCCACTTTCTCACACCACTACTCACCTCATCTTACATCCTATATCTACCCCACACCACTGCAAAACTTAAAAAAGGAAAAGAAAAACACACACACGTAGAAGTACGAAAAAACAACAACATATGTATACTACCCATTCCTACAACTAATACTCACAATGAGCAATACTCCATCATACAGCAATACACAATCAGAAAACACATTCCACACACCCTACACCCACTATGGGCACACGCCAACACAAGAAAACACAAAAATAAATTACAATACCAATATAATATTACTATAGTTATATGCAGTTTCTTCTTTAATTCACATCATGTTTGATTCTAATGTGACAATTTTCGCATGAGTTACATTATATTTCAATAGTTAGTAGTTTTCATGAATATATTGATGGAGTTTATGTTTTCATGTAGAGTAGTTTGTGATGATATACTCTACAAACAATCTATCCAATAAGCCTTATGAAACTGGTCATTACAACATATGAAAGACAAATTGTGTAACAAATTTTATTTTTTACCCTAGTATGAGCACTTCCCTATTCTTTTTCTTAAGTTTGGACTCCTCAATTTGTTGAGCATACACCTTAAGCCTAGAGATATTCATGTCATCATGGAGCATTGCCGTACGACATTCTTCCTCAACTTATTCGGACACACCCGTCACAAATCTACTCATCTCATCCCTCGGGTTCGACACCAAGATGGAGCATACTTAGACAATAGGGTAAATTTCAAAGAATACTCTTGCACACTCATGCTACCTTGCCTAAGGTTGATAAATTCTTCAATCTTAACCTCCCTCTTCTCACGGGGAAAGAACCTATCTATGAATGCTTTCTTGAACACTTCCCAATCTATGAGACCCGCTCCTACCGGCCTATTACTCTTCCATTGAGTGAACCAAACTTGGGAAACATCCTTCAATTGATAAACGACTAGTTCTACTTTTTCTATATAAGTCACCCCCATAACATTAACTACTTTATAAACCTCACCCACAAACTCTTGGGATCCTCTCCCACTTTGGAACCAAGAAACACCCGAGGGTTCCTCCTCACAAAGTCCCTCAACCTAAAAGCCATAGTGCTCACATTAGGGTTCACATGAGTCTCAACACCTCTAGTGGCTTCGGCCGTCATAGCTTGGGCTTGAGGAGTTATGGCTTGAGCCATCATTAGAAGAGCTGACCTAACTTCTTCATTCGACATAGCCGGAGGGTTAAGTGGGACTTAATTGCCTTGAGGAGCTTGATTTCCTAGACAAAATCCTTCATTGAAATTGTTCTCCTCCATCCTCCTTGCATTAGCCATTCGTGTATTCATTTCCTGAAGACACAAAAAATGGATTAAGAGATGGACTTGTAGAGTTAAACTCTATGGCACGACTTAAGAATAATGAAAGAAGTGTATTTTCCTAACATCTTTTAGCCTCTCATTTATAAATGTGGCGCGCTTCACACTACGAATAAGACTCTACTAGACGTGACTTGTGAGACATCAATCCTAAAACCATCCCAACATCTTGTGCTCTGATACCATGTTTGTCACGACTCGAGCCAATACCCCGGACGTGACACGGTGTACAAGACTCCGAAAAGCCTCATACAACCCTCATAGTATTCATAACATAAGACATAAGAAAAATGGTACAAAATTTTAAAACTTTTAATCCATACAATCGAAAACTTTATTTAAAACAGCGGAAGTCTAACCTTGTCTCACACGATCATCTAATACGACTTTGAATCAATAATAGGGTCACATCCCTTCAACATAGTCCGAAACGTAAAGTGGCAATAAAGGAAACTATTAAAGACTCATATGTCCTCGAATCTTGAGGACTCACCACTAGCTTAGAGAATAGTCAATCCAAAGAAATCACCTTAAGATCCGGAACCTACACTTTGTAAAAATGTAGAAGAAATATGGGTTAGCACAAATATGTACCAAGTATGATAGCCATGCAAAAACCATGCTTAAAAATGAAATTTTGATTGAAAACCATGCATTTGAATAGTTTGAGAATCATCTTGTACTTTTAGTAAAAACACATAAGACATAAGCATCTTCATCATATAAGTCATTAGAGCATCATAGAACCATCATGAAGGTAACCCTAAGCTATACTTGTGCAATGTATGAATGACATCCCATAATACCATTCATACTAAGTACCACTTTGAGGCCACCATAACATACTTACCATTCTTCATTCTCATCTTTAGTCAATAATCATACACAAGAAACATTCACATTTAATAAGTTATGGCAAGGAAAGCAACTCATAATAACAATCCAAGTTAAGCATTCATCTTTACATTAAGCCTTTAAAAAATCATTCTCATTAGCATCATTCTGAGCACATTCATTTTATTAGACATTAAGACATTAGAGAAACACACCATAGACCTCTCAAAGCGTACTCGTGCAATGAATGAATGGCATCTCATACTACCAGCCATACTTCATAGAACATCTTGAGTAACCATAGCACGTAACTCACATGATGGGAAAAATCCCTAACCGACATAGACCATGTGAGCTTAACATGGAATCCGGTGTCATGTCCCACATCGAAAAGAGTTGGTCTACTTGCCTAAGGTAGAACCGGTAACATTCTAGCTTAGGTGGATCCACTAGCTATATCCTATGAGGCCATATAGTTATGGGATAAGGAAGTTGTTCATTGAAACCCGGCCTACATGGGGAGAGCTTCCATCTTACTATATCCGCTCGGTGCTAAGCTTACATTCCCACAGATTAGTTCATTCTCATTAACATTATTACACATGAGAAGGTGCCATTGGCCTACCTACCCAATGTACATTGATTCACACATGAAAGGGTGCCATAAGCCTACCGATTCAAGGTACATTATTAGGATAGCTCATTGAATCCTCATGAAAGGGTTCCATAAGCCTATCGATTCAAGGTTCATCATTGTCATTTATGGAAGGGTGCCATTAGCCTACCGATCCAAGACACTTCTTTAGAGTAGTTCATAGACTCATCATGCAAGGGCTACCACCATTAGGTCTACCGATTCAAGACAAAGCCTAGAATACTTCATTAATTATTTATGAAAGGGCTACCACCATTTGATCTACTGATTCAAAGTTCATTAAGTCAAGATACATTAGTTACACAAGAAGAGGATGCCCTAAGACTACCAATTGAAGATACATCAATCAAGATCACTTTCAATTACACAAGAAGATGATGCCCTAAGCCTACCAATTCAAGGCACAACATTACATTGAAGAAATCCTTCACAACATATCATCATCATACAAAAATCTATAATTGAGAATAGCCTTTCCATAATATCACAATTGCATTGTAGTCATGATCACATTACTTTCATTGAAATCACAAAACATATAAATAAGCATCATGATTATACAACACTCTTCATAATTTACCCTTCAAGTCCATGAATCACAATTCACCAAGACACCTAGAATTTCTACAATTTAGGCATGAATAATGACATAATTCCATTAACTAAAGCATTACAAGAATAATTACATAGCATTCATCATACTACTATTCACCCACATCAAAGTCATAAATTAGGGTTATGGGGAAATCATGGATTCACGGGGAATTTCATCTTAAAACCACCATAAAACAGAAATTAAATCTCAATATATGATAATTAAACCATTGAAAACATTTTGAGAAAGAATCCATGACCTAGAATGAAAACCCTTAGTTTTTGAGAAATACCAACTTTGAATTTGAAGATTTGAGGACTTCATGGATGGAAAGTTAACCATGAATCAAAACTACCATACCTTAATTGAATATTCCTTACTAAATTTAGTGGAAAAGATGAGTCCTTGATCCCTAGACCTTGACTTCTTCTTCTTCAATGGAGGTTTTAGAGAGAGAAATATTTTGGAGAGGATGAACTACTTTGGGAATAATGAAGTAAATGCGGTGTTTAATGACTTAAAATAATTTATATATGTGAAATAAGACACTATAAATCGACCCCAGACAATAACTAATTAAAAAAGGATTTACAAAAACGACCCTTTTTAGGCAGCCCACTCCCAGGCACCACGAGAGAACCTCACGAGCCGTGGTCTTGACCGTGGTACTTGGGCAGTGGCTAAGGCTTGGGGTCTTGGCCTCTAAAATCTGAAGGCATGACCACGAGACCTCCCACGATCCGTGGTCAAGACCACTGGTTGTGGTGAAGGTTATGGTCCCTAGGCAGTAGCTAGGCTTCAAAGCCTTGCCTTTCACTAACCTAAGGGGCCTTCACGAGCTCCTTCATGAACCGTGGTCAAGACCATTGGTCATGAAAGTGGTCAAGACCATTGGCCAAGGTTGGGGCAGCCTTGGCCTTTGGCTTAGGCTTTGCCCCTTTGCCTTGGCCCTTGCCCTTGCAACACTCAATCAAACCTTAGATGGTCTTCTAACTACGGGGTCTAACACGTACCTTGACGTTAGCTCTCACGTTTAGGCTCTAGTTTAACCTACTAATTTTCTGAGGCGTTACAGAGACTCATTTGGAATGTACTGGCGTAGCATCGATACTTGAAAAACCGGATGTATAGGTGAAAATGTAGGAGGTAGGGCTAACTCATAGGCAACATCACCAACCCTCCTCAAGATCTCAAAAGGCCCAGTATATCTGGGGCTAAGCTTTCCTCGCCTGCCAAACCTAAGCATGCCCTTTAAGTGCGACACCCGCAAGAACACCCGGTCACCAACACCAAAACACAAAGGATGACGCCTGCGGTCAACATAACTCTGGTGCCTGCTCTGAGTTGTCCTCAGCCTATGCTGGATCACCCAGGTCTTTAAGGGCTGCCAATGACTCATCCTCGTACTGTCTGGCACATATCCGATCAAATAGTGAAGATTAAGCCCCGATAAAGGCCAATATTCACTTGGAGTCTAAAATATCTTATTTGGTCATCTTGTTAGCTAGAGATTGAATGTCTAAAGCCAGGGGCCGCTCCACGGTAGGCAAGTAAGCCAAGATACCCATACTTTTTGCCTTCCGGCTCAAGGCGTCCACTACTACATTCGCCTTGCCCGGATGGTAGAGAATAGATAGGTCATAGTCTTCCAGTAGCTCAATCCAGCGCCGCTGCCTAGAATTAAGATCCCTCTGACTCATAATGTACTGTAGACTGCAGTGGTCGGTGTAAATCTCACAGTGAACCCCATATAGGTAGTGCCTCCAAAGCTTGAGCGCGAATACTACCGCCACCAACTCTAGATCATGAGTAGGGTAGTTGCGCTCGTGTACTCTCAACTGTCTGGAGGCATAAGTAATAACCCATCCCCGCTGCATCAAAACACACCCTAGACCAACACCACAAGCATCACAATATGCGGTAAAGCCCTCGCCCTCAACTAGAAGAGTCAGGATATGAGCAGTAGTAAGCAACTCGTTGAGCCTCTGAAAGCTCAATTCACACTTCTCAGACCACACAAAAGGAACACCCTGGAGAGTCAATCGAGTGAAAGGTGCAGCAATAGTGGAGAAACCCTCAACAAAACGCCTGTAGTATCCAGCAAGTCCAACGAAGCTCCTAACCTCAGTCACAGAATTGGGCCTAGCCCAACCATGAATGGCCTCAATCTTCGTTGGATCCACCATAGTACCATCCTTGGACACTACGTGCCCCAGAAATGTCACAGACTCCAACAAAAACTCATACTTTGAGAACTTGGCATAAAACCACTGATCTCTTAATGTCTGGAGCACAATTCTTAGATGCTGCACATGCTCTTCTCTGCTCCGCTAGTATACAAGAATATCATCGATGAAAACTATAAAGGAGGAGTCTAGATAGGGCCTGAATACACGGGTCATCAAATCCATCAAGGCAGCAGGGGCATTAGTTAGCCCAAAGGACATCACTAGGAACTCATAATGACCATAACGAGTCCTAAATGCGATCTTAGGTATATCCACTGCCCTAATCCCCAACTGATGGTACCCAAACCTCAAGTCAATCTTATAAAATACAACAGCGCCCTGGAGCTGATCAAACAAGTCTTCAATGCGAGGCAGGGGGTAACGGTTCTTCACCATCACCTTGTTTAGCTGCCTGTAATCGATGCACATCCTCATAGACCAGTCCTTATTCTTAACAAATAGAACGAGGGCACCCCAAGGAGATACACTGGGCCAAATGAATCCCTGAAGCTAAATATCGAGCTCTTTAAGCTCTGCGGTGGCCATCTGATAGAGTGGGATATAAATGGGTTTAGTGCCCAACTCCAAGTCTATAGCAAAGTCGATATCTCTCTTCGGGGGTAGGCCAAGCAAGTCAGTAGGGAATACGTCTTGAAACTCACAAATTATCAAAACTGAGCCAACGGAGGGGGCCTCGCTAGATACATCACGTACATAAGTGAAATATGCTAAGCACCCCCAGCTACTAACCTCCGACATAAAAAAATAAGAGATAATCCCAACCAGTTTGCGACTAAAAGACCCCTGCCATACCACCAGGGGTATGCCAGGCATGGCTAAGGTAACAGTCTTGTCATAACAGTCTAAAACTGCATGATGTGGGGCTAACCAATCCATGCCTAGGATGGTGTCGAAATAAATCATATCAAGTAGAATGAGGTCCGCCCGGGTATCCTGCCCATCTAGAGTGACCACACAAGATCTAAACACCTGATCCACCTCTAAATAATCTTCTACCGGAGTCGAGACATGCAACGGTGCTGCTAGAGGCTCATGACTCACACCCAATCGGGGTGCAAAACATAGAGATACATAGGAATAAGTGGAACCCGGATCAAATAAAACTGAAGTTGACTGCTGACATAAAGAAATCATACATGTGATAACATCATTCGATGCCTCGGCCTCGGCCCTTGCCGGTGCATCATAGAAATGACCCTGATGGCCTCCTCCTCTGGCATCACTTCTACCACCCAACCTGCCTCCTCGGGAGCCACCTCAGTACTCCAACAAACTCAAGGCGTGCAACCATTCACAACAGGAAGTCAAAAACTCGTGGGCATCCTCTCCAACTGCTTCTGAGAACCTCGGTGGTGCCAATCTGAGGAAATATTTGAGCATCTTGTGCTCCTGGAATGGTATAACACCTCCTACAACATCTGGCTGGGCAGCAGGAGGCACTGGGTTGGGTGCCATCCTAGAACGGGAGTTGTAGGCCGCTTCTGATGTACTGGTGGAACTAGACCTGGCTGCTCCTGCTGTACTGGTGGAATCGGAGCTCGTTGCTCCTGTTGTATTGGTGGAATTGAAGCTAGTGTCGGGACCTATTGTACACCCCCAAAAGCTACAAGTAGCTCCCTGAAAAGCAGGAGTCATGACCAGTGCGGCTGGGCTAAACCTGGACGCTCCGACTGAGGGGGAATAGGGGCATCCTGAGGTTCTTCTACCGGGTCTGGAGCTATATCTCTGACCGGGGCTGGTGCTGGACCCCTGCCCCTACCCCTACCTCGTGGTCGACCTCTAGGCCTGGCTAGGGCTCTATCTGCCGCCTTAGGTGGATCGTCACCACCGGGGGCACCACATCTACGAGCCATCCCTGCAAAAGAGTAAAACAAGTGAGATTCCATGAAACCAATGAAACACGCACTGCACGAGATGAAACAAAATAAAGAATGTTCCTAATGACATCATGTAGCCTCCCAAAGATAAGTCACAGACGTCTCCGCAGGACTCTACTAGATGCTAGCTCTGTACAGGTGAGACTAACGAACAACCTGACTCTAATACCAACTTTTCACAAGCCGATTCCTCGAGCCGTGATGACACCTACTATATCTCACTAGTAGATAAGCCAACCCGAAACCCAAAACAACTAGTAGTGGTAAAAGGGTAGAAACCAAGTGGCAGAATTAATAACAACAAAAAGGAATAAGGCAAGCCAAAAGAATACATACATAAGAACTAAATCCCTCTCAGAACCTGGAAGTCACAAGTACATAGTCATACTAAGAGTACAAGTCCCAAAATTGAACCATCATACAAAAATATATGCAACTACAAAGGACATGTCTCAAGTACAAAAGATGAGCCACAAAATATATGTACAGAAGGAGACGACAATGATCAGGACGCTGTGCTCACCCTCACCTCCGGATGCTTGCTGCTACTGGTTCGAATGGCGACGCTAATGACTGGTGCTTGGTCCTGCATCACGAAAATAGATGCAGATTGTAGTATGATTACCAGTGAAAAGGTACCTAGTGGGCATCATAGGGCGACTGAGTAAGAAAGGTAAAAACAATATGAAATGCTAGAATAAAACACAGACAGAGGTCACGAACAAGAAAAGTAAAGGTATGCACACGAGTGTAAGGCAAAGAAACCTAAGGTGACTACTCCAACTGACTCCCCATAAGCCTAGGAGGTACACTCATGCACAAATTGAAGTAAAAACCCGAACGGACCGCCATATGCCCGACAGGTACACAGAGAAGCTAAACTAAGACTAGAGGAGATTTGTAAACCTGAAGCATTACAGAAATTTCAGTATTCCCGAGCTATAAAAGAAAGGAACACAGAGCCTGGACCTCGAATCGTGGGTGAGTCTGCCTATAGTAGATACGCCGATAGAGCCAAAATATGTAAGGGATAGCATAGAGCCCGAACCTCGAACCGCGGATGTCAACTACCGTAGATAAAGTGATATAACCCATGGGGGACTCTGTATGTCGACTACATTATAGGAGGGTAAATAAGCAGCAGCAGGAAGATAGAGCCCGAACCTCGAACTGTGGGTGAAACCTCTTGTTAAGTTACCACAGTAGCGTAGAGCTTCCAAATAAGCCATCCAAGGATTCCCGCATCTAAAAGTCATGGGCAAATCTTCGTAACCATCTTCTATATCCTCTAACCATCTCACGGTGACAAGAGAACCGAACTGAAGCCGTATGTATCACCGAACGAGCCCGTAGGGCGGCCGAAAATGTAGAAAGGTAGGATCATACGAGAATTATGGATGTTAAGGCCCCACAACTGAGTCACTGCCTAGCTAAGGCTCATCTCTATCAGAACCCTTTCGATCGACCTTGGATCATTGCCATGCTGTCAAAAACAGAATCGTAATGTTGTTACGGTCGTTTGGACACTAAATCACAAGAAACAGAAGCGGACCAATTTTGGGGTCAAAAATTGGGAAAGAAGGACCTGCACTGGAAATTTTGGAATTAACCCTACAAATAGGTATCGCGCCCCGTTTTTCTCAAAACGGACTTTCCTTTCAGAATGCACGACCTAACAACTCTTTTGGGCTTTGGAGCAATTGAAGAGTCGCCACCTAACGAATTAAGGCGCGTTAGGGCACCTATCTAACCTAACTAAGTCTAGCTAAGGTCAACGAACCAGAGATCAGGGTAAGGGTTCAAATTACCTCGAAGGGAAGGTGTTAGGCATCCCTCAAGGTCCACAAATGTGGGTCCCGGCCGTGTCTCATACAAATTATATGGGGGTTACAAGTAGCATTTAAGGTCACTTCATTATTTGGTTATTTATTAAACATGATTACTAGGTGATAACTAATATTAAACAATTAAGATCATTCCAATTATTTATTTAATAAATTAAGTATGTGAAACTAGGGGATAACATAAATATAAAAAATTATGATTAATTCGTTTGTTTAATTAATTAGATAAACATGCAAAAAACTAGGTGATAATATAATAACAAATGAATATAAAAAAAAGAAAAAGAGATAAGCAAGGAGACAGAAATTGCGCAAGTAGATAAGCAAATATTTATTTTTATTTTATTTAAGCTACCCCAAATAATTATAAACAAATAAAAGGGGGCAAAAGGAAAGGGAGACTCTAAAGGACTTTAGGATCAGCACTCGACTTTATTTTTATTTTTGGTAGGCTTCCGTGTAGGGACAGACAAAATCAAGGTTTGTCGCTTTAAGCCTGAGTCGATGTCATCATATCCATAGGGCCTAAACTACCCATACCCCACCACCGCATGCATTTCGTCTCTAAGAGGTGCCTAGCGTCCCCGCTTAAGGTCCAAGAGGCATTGGACTGCTATTAGGGTGAATTTAGACAAAGATAAAATATAATAGGCCCACCTAGACACCAAGTCAAACAATTTGGACAAGCATTTAGCACATAGAGTTTCACGTTGGCCTCTAGGTTTTATTAAACATGTTGGCATACACAAATAATATGGAAAAGGTCACATGCTAAGTGTGTGTCATACAAACAGATGTTACAACAACATGGCTATTTAATTAGGAGTAGCAGGAAATTATTACAGTGTAGCCCTTAACTATTTATTGATCAGATTAATTAGGACATGTTAGTTTAAATAGGAAATATGTGGGCAGAAACAATTAAAACAGTGGTGAAATTACCTCAACGGGGCAGATTCAAAACATGCAGGGAATGATTTATTATTTCTATTTTTTAAAATGACAGAAGGTAATTATTTGCAGAAATCAATTAACAAATAGGCAGAAAAATATTCATATTAGTTTTGTTTACATTATTAAACATGTTGGAAATTATTTAATGATACTCTAAATAAATAAAAATCCGATCTACAACCTATAGGCATGATTTACTAACCCCGAATCCAGAAAATAGTGATGTCATAACAATTGTTTAATGGTGGCAGATTTAATTGGTAAACCAGACAGATTATTTTAAAACAGATTAGCATGCTGACCAATTTATTATCTCAGTGTCAGAAAATAAATTCGTTGTAGAAAATATTCAACAGTGCAGAGCATATTCAAAACAGATTTGTTTCAATTTTAACATGCTGAAATTTATTTTATTATCATTTTGATTTAGTCCTATAGGCATAACTTCTAAATGAAAAGCTGGGATTAATTTACGATCTTAAGCATAAATTACTATTTAACCTATATGCATACCTACTACACTTAATTAATATATTTAAAATTATTTAGATCCCATAGGCATGGTATCTAAGATGACAAAATATTTCGATATAAAACATATTATGACAATATTCAAAATTTATTCATTTTATTATATAAAACGAGCTTAGTTGAATTAAATGAAACAAGGAGCAAACAAATATCATTTATTTGTTAATAATTAAGGTGGTAGTTAATACCAACCAACAACATATTATAATGAGCGATTAAAACACGATTAACTTTTAAACTAATTAAAAGATTAAATAGATGGTTAGTGACAATGACATATTTTATTTTCAATGGATTTAAAACATATTTGTTAAAAAATGCGGACTAACAAACAAATCACAAACTTGTAAGCATGGTCAAAAAATAAAAATAAACAAGTAGCACGTAATTTCCCTCCCCTTAGATGATCCCCAAATTATACCATATATAGGGTTTAGAGAGTTATACGAAAATATTACAAACCCTGAACAAAAGCAAATTGTAAACGACATGATACAAACCGAAAGTAAACTATTAAACAAAAATGGCTTATATTCGGTATCCCGCCCTAAGCGACTCTTTCATTCTTGAACTTGAGTCGAAACCTGTTAAACAGAATGATACCAAACACAAGATCATAGCATAATAATAACTATATAGAAACATAACAAATATTCACAACCAACACACGAATTTCAAACGAGTCATAGAACACATAAGATCACACATTGACAAGGAAGGGATAAGGAAGCTAACCCGAATGCTTCATTTTTTATTTCATTCAAACATATGCCGATATTCAAAATAATAATGCAAGATGAAATTAAACTAATGGAAGAACAACTAACCAGTTAAAGCAGAAATATTTAACAGCAATGAAGACCCACACTTAATTCCAATAGACCCGAACACAGCAAAAACCGAGTAAGAAAGCACTTAGAATGTTCACCGAAATCTTAAAACTTTCAGAGTAGAGAGTATTTTATGCTCTTGTTAGAATGGGTAAAAACATGACTCTAAGTGTGAGGGCAGAGGTCTGATTATATAGTTGATGGGGAAGCACAATGCTAAAGGAAAGGAATAAATTTAAGGAGACAAATAACTTATTATTTTCCTTATTCAAAGGGAGTATAAAATCGGTTTTAATTTGATTTTACCAAATATATGAGCAACTAAATATGACAAGGAGATAATTAACAGTTAAATAATTAGCACAGCTAGCGCATAAAAGCAGTAATCCTCAATCAAGTATTCACCAAATACTAGATTACCATAAATAAATAAGTAAGAATCTATTTGAATTATAATTACGCCAAGGGAATCAATCACTACATTAATATACACAAATTGACAGAATAAACATCTAAGGAAAAGAATAATCTTGGGACCAAATTATGCACTACCAATTCCTTATCCGAAGGAAGTAAAAATCAGTCCACAAGCAAAGGAAACAAAAAATAAAATCAACACTAACCAAGGATATAACATGTGGGAAATCTGCTTAGGACAATAATTAAGGGAGGAGGGATCAATTTACAACAACTATTAATTAATAGCATATAAAATCATTCACTAAAAATATAAGGAAATTAGTTCATGTTTTCATTTATTGATTTAAGACTTACTATATGCAATTTTCAAAATCAAGGAATTCAATTAGGTTAACCTGTAAGCAAGCTATAATATCTCAACTAATAATGTTATATAACAAACAACTAAAGGAAATACAATTATAAGCATAACAAATACCATATGCAAATCACATACAGATTCCAAAGCGTATCATTAGTACATCCATTTATGCTCTAATTGATTCTAAACGAGTTTACTTCTAATTTGAATTAGACTGAGAAGCATAATCGATTTAGGGAATGGAACAAACTAAAATCAATGAACTATATATCAAGATTAACAAATAACCAAGCGATAACGGGCAGATTTGGGCGAATATAGGGTTTTCATATTAATTTTAGAATAAGAATCACAAATGATTATTAATTTTCGTACAAAGTAAGCATACATACAAATACTTCTACATCAGAAAATCAGAAATCATATTGCAACTAAGAAAGACGAATAAAATAGCTAAAAGATGAGACAATAATTTTAAAGAAATGTACCCGGACAGATCTGAATAGATCTGTCTAAATTTATCTTCACCGGAGATTGATGTCGCTGCTGGTTGCTTGTCGTCGACGTTGCTGGTCTGCTGGTGGCTAATGCTGGCTGGAGCAGCTGCTCGCCTGGCTGGCTGTCTTCGTCGGCTGCTGCTGCTACACTGCCTTGCCGGTGGCTTGCATGCTCTCATTCGTAGCTGCTGGCCAGAGCTTGCTGCTCCTCACGCTGGTTGGTGCTGCTGCCTTCGCTGGAAAAAGGAGAGAACGAAGGGGAAGGAGAAGTGAGCAGCAAAGAGGAGGCGGCGATGCCTCCTCCGGATTCGCCGGAGGAGAAGGGAGCTAGGGGGCGCTGCTGCTTGAGAGAGAGGAAGAGGATGAATAATCTTTAGGGTTTAGGAGTCTTTAGATTTTAATAGGAAAGGGCTAAGGAATTGATCTCATCCGTTGATTAATTTCGGATGAAGGGTGGAGATTTAAAATGGGAGATGGATGGGTAGGATCAATAGATGAAGCTCTCAAATTTGGGTCCAAAAAAGCTATAATTGAAATAGCCATTGAATTAAAGAGGCTAGAATCGAAATAATAGGTGGCTAGAATTGAAATACAATTGAAATTGGAATGGCTAGAATTGAAACGAATTAGAATAGAATAGGCTAAAATTTAAATGATTTTGAGGAAATTTGAAGAAATGCTATCCAATTAAAATACTATAAAATATTATAATTAAAATTACTTAAATTTTAAAACATTTGAAATATTTCGAGTTTTACTAATAATTTAAAATCATTTTAATAGTATTTACAATAATTTTTATAAAGCATGCATACTAAAATTACAATTTTTTAGACAAAATTGATTAAAATTTTAAACTAGAAATATTTTCAAGAAATTCGTATTTAATCGAATAGCATTCCTAAAATTGCTAAGGGTCGGTCAAAATTGGGTGTCAACAATAGGTTCTAAATGGATCCCCGAACTTGTGCTTCAAATTGAAACACAATTCGGGGCTTGGAACAATCCCAACACGAACATGCAACGAAAATCCTAAAATTACGCTAAAAATGAACAACAATGGCAGCTGCTATTTACAAAAAAATACCAGAAACGAGAGCCCAACTGCTGAAACCAACCACACCACGATGATCCTCACGAAAAACTCCACAATCTAGGCTATTGAATCATCGAATTCAGACCTAAAATGGCCAAGAAATAATCTTCCAAAATTTCCTAAAATTTGAGCTCGAAAATGAGCTATGACAGCAGCTAAAACATAATTCTTACCTCCAACGAAGCTTCAAATACGAATTTCAACCACGCCAACACGTTCTCCTCGAAAAACCACTGAAGATAGCCCCAAGAGTCACCAAAGTCGGAACTAAAATGGCTGAGATATCAAGTCTCAAAAGTTCCCAAAATCAAGCTCACAAAAAGGGTTGTGGCAGCAGGTATTTAACGAAATTTACCTCAAACGGAGACCCCAAATCAGTTTTCGAGCTCACCAACACGTTTCTTGCGAAAAGCCCCACAAGATTGACCTACGAATCACTAAAATCGGACTTGAAATGAGAGAGTTATGAAGGTTTGAAGTTGAGAAATGAGGCTGAAATGGCCTGCATCAGCTATATATATCAGCTTTATGCACACTTTAAAATCTCCGACGGGGTGCTCGGGATTCGTTCGGAACCCGATAAAAATAAAACAAATATGCTAACCTACTAAATTCGACATTTTGGACTCAACGGTGCAGTTAAAATTTACATCAGAAGTCATCTCGATAAAAAGTGGGTCCCACTCCCAAAGGCTATTTTTAATCAAAATCCACTGAGGGGATCAGAATGAGTTTGGAGGCCTAAGGAGTCAAACGAAAGGTCATTCTAGACCAAACTCAACATTCCAGGGCTAACCGCGTTGTTAGAATTTTCATTTGGACACGTTTTCCAAGAATGTTGACCAAAGTCAACTGCTAGCCAATTTTCAAGGCTAAAACGCTAAAAATTGTTTAAACTCACACCGAAAGCCTCGGGACTCGAGTCAACCACGCCTCTAGCCTAATTTTGTCGATACGGAGCTGATGGAACTGTCAAAATTCCATTCTGAGGCCGTTTTCTTGATGAACTGACTAAAAGTCACTTTTCAAGCTTCAAGGCTTCTAAAACACGGAAAGCTACACAAAATCTAAACGAACGACCAGACGACCGAATTGTCAGTGCCAACAAGTCATAAATGAATTGGGGTCGCTGTAGGAAAGCTCTAATCGATGAAAATAAGGTGGGTACACATAAATGACCTGGAGGGTCATTACACTTATGAAGGATGTTTATGTTGTATTTTTCCTTTTTTATATTTTTTATGTTCTCTCTATTAGACTTTTTTGGTTTCATTTTCTATTAATTTTTTTTATTTTCGTAAGTCTATATTTATTATTGATCTCAAATTAGACATTTTTGACTTTATTAGAAGTTTGCTAGTTACTACACAAAGATCAAAATTTGTAGTTGGTTACTTAAAAAGAATTAATTTTAAAAATTAAGTTATGCCCCTCATTTGTTGTTTCTTGTCATATTTTTAAAGATTAATTGTAATTATTATATTTTATTAGAGAAAATGGTCAAATACACCCTCAATCTATAACCGAATTCTCAACTACACACTTATATTTTACAGGGGTCCTATTACCCCCTTGAACTATTTTAAAGTGGTATAAATGCACCCTTAAGTGCTGACATGGCACAGAGAGTGTGTTCACTCTCTTGAAGGCATGTGAAAATTGAAAATACTGATAAAAGTATATTTAAAAATATTTATGACTTTTTTTTAAATATAGTTTTTTTACTTTTGACTTTCATTTAATTTTCTCTACTCCCCCCACCCCCACCCCACCCCCTCATCTCTCTTATTACTCAAAAAAAAATCACCCCACCTGTATATGTTCTTCATCACCATTGTTGAACTACCTCTAGTCCACTACCATAGCAGCCCATCTCTTCACCCATCTTTTAATACTTTCTCATTATTTGTCTCACTATTTACTCACAATTCTTAACATTGTAAATCACCATTGAAATCACCAAATAAGCATTAAAATTATTACTCATATAGTGAATAAAATTAAATCGTCTTCAATCTCTTCACTCTAATAAAATTCACCAACTTTCAGATCTTATCTCTTATCTCTATTATTGTTCGATGAAGAATTCAAACTACACCCAATAACGATTTTAGGAACTTGAGCAGCAACCACCAGTTGATTATG